>JAVFBZ010045517.1:0-10450 GCA_032466195.1 Katharina tunicata
GAGCATGCCCAATTTCGATAGGCTTCCCACAATTCACTAGATACATAACATATCCATATTTGGTGGCCCTACATGATTTCATTTCGGAGATATCACGGTAACGGACGGACATACATGATGACGACAATACCCCTAGGCCAAAATTGGCCGAGGGGTAAAAAGTGAATCACTGTTGGAAAGATAATGTTCCTCCAGTGCTTAAGTACGACATCATGAATATAATCTGGAAACATACTGTCCTTAGCCAGAGAGCGACTTATATGTGAATGAACATTTAAGTGAATGGAACACAAACTTCAGATCTTTTGTTCTTATCACATTTATTCAGAATAGCATTGGAATCAAAGAATTAGAACAAAAGATTAAATAAAGAATGTTTGATTATTCTTGAATAAAAAAAAGACGAAATGGTATAATCTATGGCAAAAAAAAAACGATTTATTTAGTATCATAAATATACAGTTCCTCTTAAAAAGCACCCAACAAGTAACATCTAAAACCTATGCATATCTTATCAAAAAGTAATTTGTATTCTAGGACTAAATTATTAGGCCAGGCATTGGCATTAACCTTGTAGAGACAAATATTATGTACCTCAATTCTCAACATATTCAACAACTTTGCCAGTTAACAAACAGAAGTGTTATGCAAAGGCTAAGAAATGTAGATATAAAATCTTGAAATTTTTATGGAGTTCAGACTTGAAACTTCCGTATCATATCAGTTTTATTTCTAGTCCTATTTATAAATTCAAAAAATTACTTAACACTTATGCTTTTATATGTTGGTTGAATTAGTTGTGGATTTAGGGTAATTGTGAGTGTTAATATTGGTTGTTAAGGCTTCAGTTCACAGAATACCCGTTTTGAATGATACATACATGTAGGTGTTCCAATACTCTGGTCAAAGGTATTCCACTTCTACCAAGAGGGTGTAAATGATGTGAAGTCACGTATTATTAGTATCATCTCCATTGGAGAGTGTTACTGCAGTGCCTAGATGACAGCATGAATGTCAGCTCAAAACCTTAGCCAAAGGGCTCTGAATACCCAGGCTATTGTTCCATTAATAAAATTAAAATTTACTTCAACGCAAATATGTACGACAATTTATTATATATATACAAATAACCATTTTAAATGAACATTTAATTTCTTATTCCTGTAAGAAATTAGAGTGTTCCACATATGCATATTGAATAAACTCTAGATTTGAATGATACATCATCTTTGCCATTTTTAAATAAAGCCATGATTGATAATAAATTGAACTTAAACAAAAGTAAATTACCAGCACAATAACCATAAAATCCATTAAGAATAAATAAGCCGAGGACTGGAATTGTCCTGATATTAAGTGTGAAAGTGATGTGGCATGAAATGTCAAATATTTACAATAGAAGAAACCAATCAACAATTCCCCTCCAGTCATGCAGAGATGAAAATGGATTATTAAAAGGGGCAACTGAAATTTATAAATTATACATCATTTTACAAATAAACTAATCAAGTGTTACATACATGTGTACACAGCAAGAAATGAAGAGATGAAATCTCATAAAATCACTGCTATCTGCCAGCTTACAATTAATGGCTGGTACACCTGATTAAACACTTATTCTTTCCCACTGAGGCAATGTGCAACTCTCTGAGAGTTCACTCAAGAATGTCTTCAACTATACATTTTGTACATTTTCTTTGAGGATGAAATGGGGATTTCTTAACTTAGATTGCCTGGTATCAAAACCCGTTTTAATACATGTAGGTCAGAAAACCATCACTCCTCCTACTATGTGCTGCCTGCTTAAATACACATATAGGATCTTTTGATTTTTTTGTTCATAGACACACAGGCAGTCTGTACCAAATGACTCCTCAACAAAGTATGGTTTAAACTCTAAAATCACACTCCAAAGTTTAATGTTAGTGAATGTAATGTCCTGGCAACATGATTTTATGGTCAAATTAAATTTTAAGCAATATTTGTCTCTATAGGTATATACAAGTTAGGCAACATCCTACAAACAAATATTTCACACCATCTTTAATCAAAGAATACAGTTTTACTGTTATCTTTTTTTTTCGGTAAAATTATTGAAGAAAGCTTCTGTTATTCTGCTAATAAAATGTCTAAAATAAATACATACTTGTATACAAGATCTTCATTGCAATTCTATGCACACCTTGACTTATTAAATCACACATAAATTTTATACTCATTTTACATCGCCACAGAAAAAAATATCATGAACAGGATTGGTGACGTGACAAGTGGAACAACATAAATATCTTAATAACTCCAGCTTAGCTGGGAAACAGACCAATGAAAGAGGTCAGATTTCATTTATTGTGCAGCATTTGTTAGTTCAATCTGCAGCACATCTGCTGCAACAGGTAACCTATTTACAACAATACACAGGCCTACACTACATGATAACACTGTGTAGGCAGAAATCCTGATACATTATGCTGGTAACAATTTGCTAATACAGCTGAATATGATACTAAATAGAATCAGTATTACAAGTATATTCCATACAAATAGGACATAAAATACTTGCTAGTTTCGACAAAGGAAAGTGCTAACACTTTTCTGATAGGATTTCCTTGTTTTTTTAGGCACAAAGGTGGTGTGCTTTGTGTTATGCTTCTCAAGATGTAACTCTTTTTGCATTGTTAAATATAGCTGCAGTTACATGGCCAAAAATTGGTAAGTCTGAGCCGTGTCTGATCCGGATCAGATTTGTGTTTCCGTTTACACGGCAGAAAGAGGTGGACTACATCTGATCCGGATTAGATTAGTCCGCCTTTTTTGATGGGTAGACAATAATCCCTTATCAGTTTTGTTCACCTACAGATGGCTTTCTTGGAATGCCGTAACGTGTTTCCATTGTGTAGCTGCTAACTCAAGCTCACTGACAGTGTGGCAAGATTCCCGCAACGCTTGCTGACAGGGCTGCCAAAAGCAAACCGTCATTAATTGGCGAACTAAAAAAGCCAGCTCTGGTGCAGATCAGAGCCGGCTCAGTTTAGTTCACCTTTTCGATGCCCGTGTAACACCGCATCACTGACTAGATTTCCTTAAAAAATATGCAACAACAGAAGTGCAGTGTTTAGAGCTAGGGCAGTTATTCACTTAGACAGCAGATGTTATCAGATTGTTAAAGGCATACTGGTTACACAGTGTTGGATCCAGGGTTCCACAGCTTCCATAAAATAAAATAAAATAAATGTTTTACACACTTCCAATAAATGTTTGTTTTTTTTCTCCATAAATCAAATGGTTTAGTAAATACATTTCTCCGGTTTTTTTTTAAATCAAATGGTTTAGGAAAAAAAAAATTCGCATCTTTTGTCTGTTCAATTATACTTCATTCTTAACAGGCTTTTGTTGGATCTGCTTTGTGCCAACCCATCTTTCACCATATTGATCCAGGTGTCCATTTTATATTTGACAGGAAATGACATATCCATGGAAATGTTCATAAGACAATAAAATTTAGCAAGTTTTCATTTGAATTTTGTAGCTCTAGCTTCATACAATGTCATATCATCATCATCATCCCCTTGGTCTAAAGGCTGCATCTCCAAATCTGAGCCAGGTGTACTTATTATCCCATACTTTACACTTTTACTTTGCTTTCTTTTCAATCTGCAAAATAAAAATAACAATTTTAAGGTAAAGAAATCTAAAATGACTTGTGTATGATGCATTGAGTTATAAATGGTTCTGAAATGGCTATTAGATTCCCAATTATTTAACTCACAACAAGGTATTTAGTGCAAGCTGACAACAAACAGGACAGGAGTGATATGAATCCTATCACAGTATGGCCTATTAATTTGTGTGCCTTCTATACTCTGTGATAAACTTTCAAAATAGATACTCTAATTCTTTAACCTTTTCACCCCCTGAGATTTTTGCAACACAAGACTAACAGCCAGTCTAACTAGTTAAATCTCAGGCACAGAGGCTAATAAGTTAATACAGTAGGCTATAATAATAAATTAATTATTTCTAATTAGATTGAGCACTTTCCCAAATTTGCTTGGTCTAATTTCATGTTACCTATTCGACTAAACTGACTCAGAAGGGTGAAATTGTTGAAGAATTAGGGCAGGGCTGGAAATAAGGATCTGAAAATGATTGGACAAATTGTCCTAGCAAGGTTTAATTTGTTCAGACATTTTTTTAGTTGGTCGGACATTTTCAAACGCAGCGTATATCACAACGTTTTCGACAAATATTTAAAGGCTACCATCATTGATGTACCATGTTTATTTTCTGACTGTTATATTAAACTTAATTAATCTTCATTATAAGACTGCACAGCTGCTGTAGGTCTACAAACTTGTGCAAATTAATACATTTTTATTTGACATAATCATAAATGAGGGGGTTGATCCAGTCACTCCTAAAAAAAAAAAACAATTGACAGAAGAAGAGGAAAACTCACTTAGAAATGGCTACATATGGTCACATACATGTATGATTACATTTTATTATTTTTTGTATATTGGAACTTTTTGCTACCAATTTGTATATATTTATTGTTTTTGCAAAAATGACAGCAACATAGTGTAACCTAGTTAAAACCTGATAAAAAAAAGTACCGCGATACAGTTAAACCTGGAACTAGTAAGCCTATATATACTCATCCCCCGTGCCAGGTTTGACACTCGCGGTCCAGCTCCACTTGTCATGCTAATAGGGCCTATACCACTATCTGTGTGACTCGAATGTTTCATACTGAACATTTATTCTTTTATCATTTCCCGTAGCAGCAGCACAACCTTATCAACTTTTCATAGTTCATAGAAAAAACAACCCACAAAGAAAGTTAAACTTGGATTTCTGAAATCGGACACTCAAGCAGGCATTTAATGAACAAATAACAAACATTTTATTAAAATAGTGCTTGGTAATTCACGATACGAGTTACAATGTATAACTGGATGTTTTACATTGATCTGACAATAAAATATAAAGATTATCAGTATATTTTGTAAAATCTTCCCGGGAATTCTCGCTAACTGCACAGATTATCGATTTTTCTAGATGGCCTCAACTATTGACCAATGAAAATGCGACAACATGTACATGTGGCTGGAATTTCCCCCCGCGTCACTGACGAAGGGAAACCCCTTTGATAAATGGGTCAACATCAATGTCATTTATCCAATCAAAATGTTAGATTAGGTTAACATCGGAACACAAATGTGCTCCCCTGTAAACATCGATACAATCGACAAACACACTCGTCAGGTACCTAGATCTATAAACACATAAGACCAACTGCCTCATGACAAGTTTTTTTTAAATACTATGGGTTTGCTCAGACAGATTGACAGACCACAGCGAGTTTTGCTCAGACGAATATGTGAAAAGGTCAGATATTGTCCGATGTCCGACCGTTATTTCCCACCCTGAATTAGGGTAAGTCACAAGTGTATGAAATAAGATGAAAGTCCGCACAGAAAAAACAAAAAATCACTAGTTTTGACACTTTGAACATTTTCTTTTATTGTTTGATTGGGGTTTTACGCCATACTCAAGGTTATTTCACTTATATGACAGCGTGTCAGCCCAATGGGTGAAGGAAACCACCGTAAACGAAGCGGGCAACATGCAAGACAGGACAAAACATTTACACTATATCAACAAAACAGGACACCACAACAAATTAGCATCCTGCATAGTGTTAGCCAGAAATCATAAACAGGGTGTCTCAAATCACTTTTTAAGAGAAACAGGGTGTCTCATTTGACATTTTCCCTATCTTTCCCATGTTAAATTTAACTGAAATAGGGGTGTCTTGAAGACACCCCTCTGGCTAACAGTAAACACTATGGCATCCTGTGCCCCTCAGCTCAGAGAGCACCAGGGCACAGGAGGCTCCCACCCAACCACATGCTGAACTTTTTCTAACAATAGTTATAAGAACCATGACCTCATCAAACGCGCCTGAAATTTAAACTTGTTTGATGCCTTTTCATAATAGACATGTGTGTGAAGTTTGCTAAAAATATGCCCAAGAACAAAGTCAGTAGAGTGAGGACAAACCTTTTCTAAAAATAGCTATAATGATCTTGACCTTTATCCCATGACCTTGAAATTCAAATTTTAACTCTGAGATATTTTATGTGTCAATAATGCCCACCTCCCACATTGGTACCATTTAAAATGTAATTTTATTTGTCAATGAGAGTAGCAATATGGCAGCCTTATTAGATAATATCCCTTAAGAACTGAAATTACTGCCACTGAGCGAGTTTTTGACACTTAAGGTTAATCAAATTATAATATTTTGATAAAAACTACAATTAGAGAATTGGAGAAAATGGACAATAAGTATTGAATAAGACGTCGGTAAGCTCTAAATATGTGTTCCGCATCACCCTGTAGGGTAGGGGAATCACATTGTTTTAGCATGGCACAGTTCTGTAGCTACATATGATAATAGAGTAAGGTGACTACTCCATCGAAAGACAGTACTGTGGATTATAAATAACAAAAAATATTGAGCCAGGAAGAAATTTTCGACTCTTTGGCGTATTCTCTTTCTTTATAACACTGTTGCAGACTCAGCATCTTATGTCTATGGAGCTAAAATACTCAAGGGACAAAGAATAGCGGTACTTACAAAACGTTTTTGATAACAAAATAAAGCACAACGACTGCAGTGACTGCCATTAGGACATAAAAAGCCCTTTGGAGCATTTCTCGATTTTCATACAAAGTTCTCATCGGGTTGTTTGAATATTCTGGATCTTTGTCATCTTGATTGCTGCTGTTGCATTCTGTCGTATTATCAACGCACGAACTATTCGTTGTTGTTGCTGTTGCTGTTGTTGTTGTTGTTGTTGTTGGAGGTGCAGGTGCCCCGATTTCATGGTTAGTATCTTCTGCGAATGCAAAGCCGACACAAAGCGCTGCAAATGAAACCGCAAACAGAAACACAAACTGTCGTTCCATTTTGATAACCTGTTGTCACAGCATATCACGAATGTATTGCAAAAAAACACTCTCACAAAAACTGAACACGTCCTCGATGACTGAAAATCACGCGTGTTATGTTGTTTTGGTCGATGGTCATTGGATGCAACAGCTGTCTGTTTTCTGTTCGTCACCAGGGGGCGTGTTATTTCCTACTTAACATATATCCTATAACTTGTTTCATTTAAGCTTTATTATTAAATTCATTTACTGTAATTTTTTATTCTGTTGACTAATACATACATAGACGAGTACAACATTTTTTAAAATAGTGGTTATATTTCATGTATAATGGCGGTATATATATTTTTATGAGTGTTTGTGTGGATCATATTTGTGTTATACTTATTTTATTTTATGGTGACTTATGATGGAGGGCGGGAATTTCCAATTTATATTGACTTCGTTTAATCTAAGTAGAAAACAAATTCTTAAAATTTCTTTATATATATTCGCCTCACATGTGTGTAGTATTAATGTTCCATTTGTAAGTAGGCTTTGAAAAAGAGTAAGCAATCTGTCCAACCATGCAAGCGTTGCCGTTGCCCATACATTATCGAAAGTGAAAGTAAGATCGACAAGCCTCTGATGAGAATACCGTACGTCATGTCAATCTCAAGATGTTCGGTCCAACACATCCAAGACCTAGTGACAGAAGCAACACTCCTACGATATTTAATATTTTGTTTATATTTATAGGACAGAGAATTATTAAATTTCATAGGAGAGATATACTTAAGTCCACGACCAACCCACCCATAGTACAAATGTAGGCCTATCTATTTGTTGTGTGTGTTTGTGACTATGTTTAAAGTGAAAACGTGTAAATAGTTGGATTGACTGTTGTTTAGCCTGATTGCAAATGGAAACTGTAAGAATACTCTAAAAGACAAGACCAGCGATTTCACAATTTTCCTATTTTTATTGCTTTCAAAGTTAGCATGACAGAGAACAAGCTATTTGAATGATAAAAGTAATGTGAGATAAAAGATTCAAAACAGTTAGATGTCACCATAAAAAAAATGCCTTTTGCGAAAGGTTATAAGCAAATAAACTTTTAAATAATAGTCTGATAATCCACAAACAATGTGATTAATGAAACAATATATATAAATAGTGATATCCCATTCTCTATTTCTCTACTTATTGTATTTTTTATATATATTTTTGGGGGTGAGGGGGAGATGGCCAAGTACATTTTGAACACGCTTTACCACCTTTAACAATTCGTAATTTATAGGATTATGATAACCCAGATATGACAAGATACCAATATAACATAAGCTGATGCTATCCATTTCCTTAAATATGCCCAGTCTTATTTTACACTCGGCTTATTTTTTTACTCGAGCTATTTTTGACATTTGTAATATCTTTTTCTTTTAATTTACAGGCCACACTGGGAGAGAAAGAGTACTAAAAGAACTATGCATCGTTTTTCAAGAGAGCAAATAATAAAAAGTATTTCAGATCAAAATGACTCCTACGATCCTGAGTTCCTTTTAACTGCCCCTGAAGTAACAGTTCAAGATATCATAAAATGTTCTAGCCAATTTTCCGTCAGCCTCAAAGAAACCCCAGAAAGACCAAGAGAATGTTACTTTCCGGAATTAAGAAGAAAGAATTACATTTTGGTTGCCAAGATCACGACATTCCCGATAGACCGAGGAAAGAAAGAAACTAACCGAAGCTATACGTCTATACAAGACCATACTGGTTATCTACCTTGTGTGCTAAAGGTTTGAACTGTTTTGATGATGTTCATTTGACTTCAAACAAATGATAGTTTAACATAGAATAAGAGAAACTCCAAACAAGGAAGTCATGTTGGTATATATAACATATTTGGGCTTTATTATGCCATCATCAGTTTAACATGTTTAATTATATTATCTATACCAACATGACTTCCTTGTTCAAAGTTTTTCTTATTCTATGTTACTCCAAACTGATCTGTGAAACTACTGGCTTCTGCAATATAATAGTCTGCACAGTTTTCAGTGATAAAATAATTCTACTTGGTTTAATCTTTTCATGTTATCTTTGTAGCGGGTGGTTTGGTGGGAGCCTCCTGTACCCTGGTGCTCTTTTTTAGGGGCATCATGAAGCCGATTGTTGCAGTGTCCTGTTTTGTGTCTTTAGTAAAATTACTAAATGTTAAGCTTAGGGTGGTATCCTTCACCGATCGGAGTGGCATGCTCTCAGGTCATGTAAGTGAAATAACTAAGTGTGAAGTTAAAACCCAATCAACCAATCAAGTATGTTATCTTACTGTATTTCACAATGATGTGCTGATGTTCGACTGGTGTATACATCTATATAAGTAGAACAAATCTCTCAAGGACCTCTTGGTTAAGACGAAACTTCCTTCGGTATCAGATAACCCTTAACTGCCCTCATCTTCATTTGGTAGACTAATGGGTTTACTCCTAACTCTTAACGATACATTTTTCAGGTTGTGCTTATTTTAACCCATACCTAATATCTTTGTGTGTAACATATTCGCCACATGTTTATCTTCACAATATACATGTTACATGTATTGCCTGTTCTCGAGACGGCCTATAGGTTATCCAGAACAACTGGAGATTCAGGTTTATCTAGAAATTTGTCTCTGAGAATTGATCTAGAACATGAGATGATTTATTGGCTTTAATCAGTCGATATCCCTGTGCCAGTGTGATTACTCCGACTCGTTATAAAAATATATATTATCACACCAGTAATCATCATATGTTTTGCAGGGAAACTGCGATATGCTTGAAGTTTTGAATATGAGTGTTCTTCTTTTGGACTGGAATTATTTAGTTTGTGAGGGTATGTTCATACTTTACTTTTGTAAGAATTACTGAATTAATTAAACACAACTTGGCACAATTTAACATTTTTCAACATGACCTTTTAAGAAATATGTTATGCCATGTTTCAGAACAATAAAAATATATTGAGATTATCGATATTGAATATATTTTTGTAGGAAGCAAAAAATGTGCAGGCTTTATAGATCATCAATTAATTTTACTTTTTTATATACAATTTCTAGATTTGTCTATAAAATCAATTCATCTTTGATGTATCAAAATAATTGATTTGTAGGTCCTGAATGGTTTTTTGTTCTTGATGTATATTACTCCACATGTTTGTTTTTATGGTATTTGGTTTATTCTTTTAGATTGCAGCGGCTGTATAGAAGTAAACAGGTTTGTGCCTTTGAGACTGTCACTCATGTCACAAAACACAGATATTGCCATGATTTCATCTGCCCATGTTGTCAATGTTTCCGATGCTCTGACAGCAATAACCAACAGGTAAACTATTTTTAAAAATACTGTGGCGAAATCGCCAATGATAATTTTCCTTTTTGTATCTTGAATGTTATTGTCTACACTTACATGACTGACAAGGTTTCTTGTTAACTATAACTGTATAACAAAGACACAGCATTCAGTCTTTT
>JAVFBZ010045528.1:0-10450 GCA_032466195.1 Katharina tunicata
CCTTTTGGTAACTGTGTTCTTACCTCAGTAGACTGTGTTTGTCCCTTGTCAGTTCTCAGTTTATATCTGACAATGTAGGCATTTCCTTTTAGTAACTGTGTTCTTACCTCAGTTGACTGTGTTTGTCCCTTGTCAATTCTCAGTTTATATCTGACAATGTATGAATCAACCGGGTTATTTCCAGCATATGCCTGGTTCCATTCTATTGTGGTTGATGTGCTGTCTACCCTGTCTACACGTACTCTAGGCGGGGAGCTCGGTAAAACATCTGGGTGAAATATTCAACAACACTTTTTATGAAATTTCCAAAACATATACATATATATCTATACGACCATTTCATTTTATTAATCTATTCGAGCTTGTACTATGGTATTTGCAAGGCTAGAATAATGGTAAAAAAATGGGAAGTTTTCACACTGCAGCAATCATCAATCTGTAATATTATAAGGATATCCGTAGGCTGTACCATGAAGGGAACCATTGGTTACCAGGTAATAACTGCTTCTTTCTAGGCTAATATGCATCCAACGTCCATATGTTAGACTGTTGGCACACTGACAAATCAATTATGCCAGCAGGATTTTCTTCCTGTGTAATTTAATATTTGTCAACCTGTGGGTATTTGAATTGAATCAGGATTTTGCTGTGCCTATATCTGGTCAGAAAAATTGAAAAAAAAGTTTAAAAGTTGCTATAAAGTACACAGAAGATACCACAGTACATTTACAGGACGAATAACAATACACCACAACAAATCAGCTTCCTGATGCCCCTTAGCTCAGAGAGCACCTGGGCACCTGGAGAATGAAACCATCCCGGACATCACAGATAACAATGGATCAACAAGATTGAGAAGCACAAGAAATTGGCAATCTGATGGCCAATGGATCAGGATCAAACATTTCACAAGAATACATTATTCCGTGTTACATAATAAATCCACAAATCTTACTAAATCCTTCTTCGAGACATGATTCAATGGTCTGTAACTGGACGAGACAGGGTACCAGGGTCTGGTTGAACGTGATAACTTCTCCAGTACAGAGCCCAATGCAGTCCTCTGGTAATCCTTTACCTCTACAACAGTTACTATGATCCTGGCCGCCTGAAACAAAGAAATATTATGTTATAATGATATTGCATTATAAGTCGTTGGTGCTCAGAAATTGTAATGTTCGCTTAATGATGAGAAAATGAGTAGAAAACAAATATATATGTACATGTACGATATGGATATAACAAAGCACTGATACTTTGTTGTACAGGTAACTTCAGAATTTTAACAACAATTTTATGCTTAATCGTTAGCTGTCAGTCAATTCCAATTTATATAAAAAAAAAACCTGAGTATTTATATGACTAATTGGTCCTTCTATACAAAATAAAAAATTAGCACTTACTGTAAGTTAATAGAATTTTAGACATGACATAATTGGGGCTCATAATCCACTGATATTAAAGCTCATAGTCTGACCCAGACACGGTCCAGTGGTAATAGCAACTGACAAAATGAGGCAGCCACAAGACTACCTTTTGGAAAATGGATATGGCAGCATTTAGTACACAAGGCAAGGAATATGATATTATAATCAATTCATTTGATTGGTGTTTAACATCGTTCACAAGGGTATTTTACTTATATGACAGTTTCGTGTGCAGGTGTATGGTGGAAAACCAAGAAGAGACATCGCAAAAACCACCCAGTGAACTCCAGGAATCTTTCCTTATACACTATTACAAAGGATATGACAAACGTAACATTAAACTAGAGTATTTTAATGCCTCAACAGAATATTACAGAGCTATTTTTTCCCCTCTATTCTTTAAGAATTATCAACATTTCTCTCTTCACTCACCTGATATACAGTGGAAGACGTGGGGAAGATCATTCTCACAGAACTGTACATATAGAGAGGTCAGTGAACGATAACCCCCTGTCTTACACAGTGATGACTCACATACTGGATTCACATTCTCACGACCACAGCACCCTGCAAAAAGTCAGTACACATTTCAGTAGTTTTATTATTTTGGAAAAGGCTTTTTAATTCATAAAATTTTATATTTAAATCAGGGTTATTTAAATAAGTTACCTGCATACCTTATTCAGATTTACCCTTATTGATGCATGTGCCCTCTGTGGGTGACATTTTCAAATAATTGGACTGGAACATTACGTAATTTGGAGAAGTTTTACTTAAGATGAAAACAACGACGATAAAAAAGGAAATTCTTAATTATATATATATATATATATATATATATGCTGTGTTTCATATAGCCATTGATGGACTGGTCAACTATCTGGTCAATAAAAGAGATATCGAATTTAGGCTTGATTCGATCCATATACAATGTAACTTTTAGTAGGTTACTGACCAGTCCAAAAACTCTGTCGTAGCCTTTAGTTCCATACAATATTTGTTAAATGTAGAACTGCTTGACATATACAAGAAGGATCTTTGGTGACTTAACTTGTTCAGGGGTTAAAGTTTAAAAAAAAGGCAAAGTTGACCTATGCTGACCTTTAATAGCTTTATTTTGTGCAGCGTTTGGATCTGTGCTGGGTCCTGAGTAGAGTTGGACCTGACTGGAGGGCTGACTTGTACCGTGTAAACTGATGGCTATTACGTACACCACATATTCTCCCCCGTCAGACACGCGGACAACAACACTTCGTGAGTCCTTCCCCAACACCTCTGTCTGAAGAACAAATTGTCGTAACAGGAATCAAAATTAAAGAAATACTTGACACTTTTCTGCAAGCAACAGAAAGTGTATTTAAATAGTATTGCACACTGGCTTTTGTGGCGGTAACAGTCTTCTGGTACCTTATTCTTCAAATGAACTTTTTCTCACCAATTTTGCTTTTTGGATGGGGGATACCTATTGGTAACACTTTGTTAGAGAAAGATACACTGTACACCAACAAGTAGTTTAGACAATGTTGAAGAGAGTGTGATCAAAAACTAGAGAATTTTCTTTAAAATAATAGTAAATTTTGGTTTTGCAACCAAAAAAAATTATTGATATATAAATATTAAATAATAAAAGTCATTAGGCACAGATCCGTGAAAGTTTTAATAAATTTGTTTGCATATCCTCAACATGTACAGAAAAGGTATTCTAATCTACATTATCTAACTCACTTAATGATAAGATAATATAAGAAATCAGTGGATAGTTACCGATTGGAATACTGTTGAAAATGTTGACCTGTAGAATATCCTATAACCTGTGACAAGGTTATCATTCTCTTTCGGCTCCAACCATTCTACACTAAAACCGTTAGTCATTCCAACAGCTGCCACCTCTTGTGGGGGAGTCGGCAAAGTAACTGTATGTTGACAAGGAATAATTATTAGAAAATTTCCTGGGGTTTTATACTTATTCCATTCAAATATCTATTTTCATACAAAAATAATAACAAGAACAAAGTTTCTTCATTTAAATTCCTTGGACTTTAATAGTAGCCTTTATATGGAAGATTATTTTGGGTCATGCTATCGGTATTCTGAACCTCTACCATGTCTTCAGTTCAGATGGTAGTGTTGGCAAACAGGTGGTTGGGCTGGAGCTTTCTATACCCTAGAGCTTTCTAAGCAAATTGGCAAGGAAGCTGATTTGTTTGTAGGGTCCCGTTTGATGAGGGCGGTTTCCTCTGCCCATTTGGCTGGCATGTTGTCATATACGGTAAGTATGTGCCGTAGAATCCCATTCAAACAAAAAATATTATATAGACATGATTTATACAACAATAGGCTGTTCTGTTATCTGAGATCACTGACTTTACCGAGTACCGTGGACTACATGTATGATGGATATATATATAATCAATTATACAATTTGGTTAACAACTAACTACCCAAGTCATCCATCTCAACATGAAGCTACAGCTGTATCAATCAAGTTTTAACAATGTAAGTTATTTTTTTTTAAAGATTTTATTTCATGAAATTGCTACAGATGAATAGTTAATAAATTACAGAACGAATCCTATGACACTGACCAGTGATCATGGTGTTTTTTGCTCAGTTTACATGGTAATGCGAGTGGTGGGTGGTTGGACAGGAGATTCTTGTGCTTTATGAGCTAAAGGGGCTGATTTGTTGTGGTGTCCTATTTTGCGTCCTTTAAATATCCTGTGTTATCATATTTGTTGCCAGCTGTGGAGGTAGTAGTTTCCTCCATCCATTGGGCTGGCAAGCTGTTATATGAGTGAAATAACCTTAAGTATGACGTACATGTAAACCCCCAAGTAAGCAATTAAACAAGTGATGTGTGATAAGACACCACACACAGCGTTTTGTTTTAGCGTGTTGTCTATATTTAAGTTTCCTGTCACTATTTTTCTGTAATAACTACAGTAGTGTATTTCTTCAGGGCGGACAACAGGCCAGTGTTAATCCGTTAACTTACGCTGTCCTTCGTTATAGCAGGCGTTAAACTCAGGATCATAGAGTTCACATAAATACTGGTCTTCTGTTATCGTCGGTGAACTGGAGGAACAAATCTCTAAACATCTGACAGGAACCTGCCTCCTACGACAACAGCTGATGTGATTACGCCCATCTAAACACAAGATACAGAAGTAAGCCTTCGCTATGCATTCAGGTAAAACAAGAGTTTAGCATAGAGTGTAATTATATTCATATTTTCTACCAGCAAATACAACAATGAGCCACATCTACTTAATAAAAGAATGTGAGTATTGACACATTACTAAACTGAAAGACTAAAAATATAGCTGTCTACTTTACAGCAATCAGGATGATCATTTATTCCTGTTAGTTTTTGGTAACAGTATGACTCCAACAAAGATATTGTGACTCAATATGGGTAAAATCACAGTTGTAAGATGTGCAAGATAACTTTACTTAAGATATTAGACCTTTCAAAATAAAATTGAGTTGATTTTTTTAATAGTTTAAATGAAATTTCATAGAGGTAGTAATATTAGCTCCTGAATTTGTTTATAGAGATCAGGGGTCGGTTAATCAAAGCAGTGTCAAATTTAATCCCAGATTTGAGTACATCATGTCATGTTGAAGCCCTATACCTAAAGTGTCAACAGATGTTACTGCTTTGAACATCAGACATATATGTGCTAGGAGAGTCTATTTTTCATTTGAGTTAAGAATGGGCCAATCCTGGAAGTACTGCAATACCAGGCCAACCCGCGGCGAGGATGGAGCAAGCCCCAAATCTCTCACCAAGTTCCAAAAATCAGTTTAATATCGATGCACTCCAATGGAGTGCGTATCAGATATTAAGCTGATAAGAACAGATACTACACTTTGATCTTAGCCAAAAGGCCGAGAAGCGATACTTGAATGAGACAAATTTTCAGACTAGTTCTCTCAGTTACTTGTCTTGGGTGAAGGTTTTATTGTACCGACGAAACAACGAACAGTTAGTCTAATTAATTACTCTTATGTTTTAATATCGTGTTTTTTTGTTTTATATTAAAGCAGACATTTAATTGCAGATTATGATTTTAAAAGTATTCAATTTAAGGACTTAGTATTGATACTGGAGTAAAATTTGTTACAAAAATAAGCTGTCAGAGGATCGAAAGATTGTATCTGCATACACGGGTGACCTACATAAGCACTGATGCACTGCCAAGTTAGGAGAGCAGGTTATGTAAATTTGCTAATAACTGAACAGAAAATGGAATAACAAATATTCCAGTTAACATTTACCACACAATTTTGTTGAATGTAGTAAATATGGGTCAATAGGAAAGCAAGCATTACTGTGCTCATTATATTAAAAATATAAGAGTTATAAAGTTAAATATGGCACGGAACTATACAAACATTACGGTAACATATGTTAAAGTCCCTTTAACAAATACACTACACATAATAAAGCCAGGCTACATGAAGGCCTACCATAGATTTGTGTCAAATCTCAAGTGACCAACTCCTCAAAAAAAATTGTGATATAAAAAAGCTTAAAACTGATAGGACTTGTAAACTGGTAAAAAAAAAAAAAAAAATTGTTAATTTACTGTTCTTTTTACGGTGCCATGAACTGTACAGAATTGCATCAGCTGGAGTTATATCACACCAGATTACACAATGTATCTGTATAGAGATTAACTCTACAGTAACTCAGTACATTTCCTCTGTCCTTTCCACGTGTAAACACTTGTAGAAGTTAACAGTGATTCAGTTATAAATCACTTCTCTCACTAATAATTTATTCATTTGAATGAAATTTAGAAGCCTACATACGCTGTAGTATTGGTGGAAACTTAGTTTATTTAGAATATTCAATTTAAACTCACATGGTGGGCAATTTATAAAGTCTAGCAGACATAATGATAGGAATACCTGAACAATTTTCAATCTCACTTCCAGTTGTATATTATTAAATATTAAATAATCTCTTTCTCTTAAGCACACTTAATAACAATCAAAAGTGACGAATCTGATTTATAAAACAAAATCAACCAAGATGTAGTAAAATAGAAAATTTTAATATAAATTGTAATGTAGGATCTTTCTCTTGATGTAATAATAGTTAATAACATTAATTCAGAACCCAGTTGTTAAACGGTCGACCGGCTGTTAATATCATATTAAAAGGTAAAGAAACATTGCAAAATATATCGGAGCATCATATAGGCTTTTCTCTGTGGCAGAAAATATTCAAATTACTGGTCAGGACTTAACATTGGCTGATTCTACTCGGACACAATCAAAGGGAAGGATAGCAACTTTCAGTCCACCTTCATCAACAACACAAACAAATCAGGATCAGAAGTGAATTTCTGCGCTACAATTTTTCAAACATTAGGTCACTATCTGTGACATGAATCCAGACTTTGTACTTCGCTATAGCCCTGGTGAAATCCCTTTCAAATTCTTTCTCTATTGCAGACTTGGATATCATGTTACCCATGTTGGCTAAGCCATGCCATTTTCGAGTTCACATAGCTATTAATACAATTCAACTTACCTGTACCACATTTAATCAGCTTGAGGACATCATTGGCACATAACTCAGTCTTAAATGATAGGGGATCGAGAGTAGCTCTGTCACATAACGGTAAACAGGCAGAAGAAACGTGTTCTCTCAAACAACATTCTGTGTGGTTGGCCAGGGAGACATTAACTGGAGGTGTGGGACTCACAGCATCTGTAATAATGAATACAAATAACTCTATAAGAAATACAAACACAAAGTCTTTAAAAAGGAACACTCAAAAAACAACAATAATAACCACCACAATAGTAACTAAATATTATAACCGGAAGAGACGGTTATAAGGTTTCCAAGTTTTAAAAATCTTCTTCCTGAGCAGTGATTATAATATCATATCGCTTTCATATTTTCAAGTTCGAAGAAAAATAATTTGCAAAAAGAAAAAAAAGATGTTCCTTGACGGGGAATCGAACCAAGATAGCCTAGGACAGTCAGATGCGTTAACCACTATACTACTTGAATTTACAATGTAAAGGTATTAAAAAATAGAGGAACTTGTGTTTTACACACTGAAGATTTCTTCACATATTTGACCTATTATACCTATGTCATGAATTACGTAATCTTAACAACTTTTTTCAAACTTTTTATCGCTGGGCATGTCTGTTAAATTTGAAAGCTGTGTGTTAAACCGTTAAAGAGTTTTCACCATTTTGATGAAAACCTAAAAAATCAAAGTGGCGCAAAAATGACGTCAAAATAAAAAATTATCTTGACGATCGTCGCTATTCCAGACAGATTGTGGACGCATACAACAATCACTTTTTCGCCACGATTTCCAATTTTCGAGAAAAGTGTGGGGAAGAAAAAAATAAAAAAATAATAATAATAATCATAGCGATTTCAATAGGTTTCCAAGTAAACTTGGAAACCTAATAATAATATAGATTGATGCAAAAGAGTATTTCACTGTTTCAAAGCCAGATGGAACCTGTAGAATTCTGATCCACTGTCAGGATCAATCAATCAAGTCATCCTATTTTCACAATGAACTGTAGCTTGTAATACACCGGTAATTAAAATCAACTGTGAATGTTATCTCCCATTTTGCGGGGTAAACAATAATGCTAGAAAACGACTCAACGAGTCTGAGAAACATTTCTTACAGGCTAAGATCCATGTGGGAATCAAGCCTATGGTTTGAAACTCATTCAAATTACTAGGCAAGTTGTGTCAGCTGTCTACACTTACTGTAATTGTTTTTATAAACTTTACCTATATTATTGAAGAAAGTTTTATGGATATAAATTTACCTATAATGTTGAGTTGGTATGTGGCTGTTCCATTTCCTCCCTCCACACTACAGACATAGAGACCCTGATCTGTGTGGGTCAAATCTCGGATCTCCAGAGAGAAAAACTCTGCGATGTCCACTCCACCGGAACCTGGACATAGAATACCAAAATATTAATCACCGAAATGCAAAAATGTAAAACAAATGTTGGTTCAATTTCCCAGAAAAGTTACCAGCATAATTTATCTTCATAAATATAAAAACATAAAAAAGAGGAACCGATACCATTCATGTTTTACCCTTCTGAATGATGGTCTTAACCACTTTCCATTAAAACAAAGCTGTTGAAATGCAGACAGTTTCGACATTCAAATGAATGAACTATTCACCATCAGTTGACATAATGTGTTTTGTTTTGTTTCCTCGAGACAAAAACTAAATTTTGGAGGTCTAAGCTTATTGTTTTCAATTAGAAAAAAAGCAGCAAATACTCTGTGTACATCTCATTGAAATTGACAGAGCCTAAAAATCCACTGAACTAACCTGAAATCTCAGGTTGTTCCACACTGTAGCGAGTAGACTGTATTAAAACTTTCAGATTATTGGAGATTGTAACATCATGGTCAACAAAACGCCATATAACCTAAAAGAAAAAAAGAGTAAAATATTTGCAAAATACAAGTACTTTATGACTGATGGTTGTCAGTAAACATAACTGTCTGTTCCATATTAGGCTGATTTGATTATGGTCTTATTAAAACTCAGTCATTTCATTCATAACACAGCAACCAGATGAGTGAAGAAAAATCATTACCCATATTACAGGTGATAGCAAAATGCTAGACAAAGACGGGAGAAGTGGAATATGGTAACAAGTGGAATCTCCAGTTAAAACACTACACGAGATTATCTTCAAATCACACCATGGCACACAGAGCACCAGGGCAAAAGAAGCTACCGGAAACCACCAACGCTGCACAGAGACATGCTCAAGTAGTTAACTCAGCTAACAAAAACTTCTTTTACTGAAACATAATAAGACAACTGAAGCTACATTTCCATATATATATTGCAATGCATGGAGCGCGGGTGGTTGGGTGGGAGCATCCTGTGCCCTGGTGCTCTCTGAGGTAACAAACACAGGAAGCTGATTTGTTGTGGTGTGTCCTGTTTTGTTAATGTTATGTAAATGTTTTGTCCTGTCTTGCACGTTGCTAGCGTCGTTTACACTGATTAAAGGTGAAATATAAGTGAAATAACCTTGAGTGGGGCGTAAAAATCCAATCAAAGAAAACAAACAAGCTATACATAAAGAAAACCCCGGTGACAATAATTGTTTGTTTCAGACGAATACATGTAGTTCCGAGTCTGAGTATTTTCAATTTTATCCCCCCTTCACAAATGCCAGCCGGCATTATCGTTATTAAAAGGATATCACACTCACAGCAAACAAGATACAAGACAACACAAGTTATGTAACATTATGCAAGATTGATTTATTTACTTGTTGATTAACAACCTTCTCAAAGATTTTTCACAATGCTGTATAGTGGAAAACATGGTGCAGTAAGACAAAGAGATGAGTTTACAATGCAACCAATCACAATAAATGAGTTCCTTAAATCCCTTAGTGGTTGGCTTCATTGATTTATTGATTGGTGTTTAACGCTGTGCTCAAGCCTACTTAACTTTCATGTTTATGACGGCAGCGTTTTCCAGCAAAACGGCAGCACCTAACATTCCTTAATATGTGAAGTCACTTCACTTGCTGGTGATAAGGTAATGTGTCGCCAGTGGTAAGTACAACAGGATGATTGCAAGCCCAAAGACAAGCTGCTATTAGCCATAAGACATTAGCCATAAGCGACAAAGGTTTGTTTGATTAGTGTTTAACGTCATACTCAAGACTATTTCACCTATATGACGACTTATTATTAATTATTATTAATTTGCTGTGCTGGTGTATGGTGGAAAACCGGGAAGAAACCTTGTGAAAACCACCCCGCAAACCGCAGCCACCGGAAAACTTCCCGATATACTTAAGGTCCACAGGGGGAAACAAACCTATTCCGGGTACAGCGAAGGGGGCTCCATAGTACAACGCTCCACCACCTTATAAGGATATATTGGTAAGCGACGGTTCGGCCTAGATGCTAAGACTGTTTTCAAGCAATGATTACAAATCTCAACAGAATATACTTTAAATGGTAAAAGAAC
>JAVFBZ010045548.1:0-10450 GCA_032466195.1 Katharina tunicata
TATTACAAAAATCAATTCGTAACAAAATATTTTGAAAACAAGTTGGTATCGTTTCTTTTGGACACTAGTGTACATATTGACCTTAAAAATATTTTAAAGGTAAACGAAACGAAACCCAATGTCATCGTCTAATTTTAGACCATATCAAGTGGTTACTAAAAGTGCTATTACATTTTGTGTAGGATAACTTGTTTTCCAACCCCTTAAATTGAAATACGGTACGTAAAATATATGATAGACTTTCCATGTCACTTAATTAAATGTATATTAAACTGTTGTGAATCAGATATATAACTTTATTCTGTACATTTGTACAAGTTCTCTTTTGCTAGGGTTAAATTTTGAGTAATTTGGAATATTTTTTATCTGTAAGAAATACATAAACAAATCATGGCACAAACAGTCCGCCATATATGTTTTATAGTTGTTCAATTCAAGTGGCTTTCAATGGAAAACGAGAAATCGCACAAAAAATGTAATATCGATTTTGCTAACAACTTGTTAGGTTTTGTAAGTTGACTTTGTTTTCGGTTTTATTAACTTCCATTTTAAAATGATTTCAAAGATTGCTTATCCATGTGTCTGAGACATTTTATGCGACCGTCCTTCCCTTACCCTCAAGCGTTACTATTGTTCTTCCTTCCATACATTATGTATTATTTTACTTTAATTTTACTGTCAGTAAATTCCCCTTCGATGACAAAGAAAATTTGATGTCAGCTGCTTTCTGCATAAGGTCGTATTTTACTAACAGGCAGTACTGAATTTTAACAAAAATACAATTTGCTATCTGTGCGTGAAAAGTTTGATGCCACCGTCCTTCCATGCATCATGTCTTTTTTTACTAACTCTCAGAAAAGAGATTTAAAAAAAAAAAAAAATTATTTCCTGTTCCCTAGACTTTTGATCTCAACACCCTTTCATACATTCCATGTTCTATTACTTACATTCAGTATGACAGTACACTCTTTAAATCATTCAGTGATAATTCGTGAATTTCAGCCGATTTCCCCTGAATGCGTCTAGGGGTCGACTCGAATTCCAGGACTAGGAATAATATTCCAGTCCCCACCAATAAACATTTTCTAAATGAAGTCCAAACTTACGAAGCAAATATGTATCAGATTCTGCAGCAAAAGCAATTATATAAAGAGGCTTCTAAATCGATGTTGTTGTTTTTTTAAAACAAAAAATAAATTTCTGCGATATGATACACTCTAAAAATCAGTCAGGAATACTTCCTGAATTTCAGCCGAGTTTCCCTGAACAGTGCAACTAGTTTAATTACAATTCAATTTTTGAGAATTTCCCTGGCTGATTTTAAGAGTGTATGTCAACTCATGGCGTGTAAGCTGACCCTCTCTGACCGACAATGGTCCAAGATGACATATCCTAATTCTCAAACATGCAAAGTTTTTTTGTTACACCGAATGATCTACGTCATAACAGAATTTAAACAAGTGGATTAACTGTATAAGGTACAAGTATTGTTACAGAATTAAAGTAGATCGACATGATCTCTTCATTGTAAAAGTAAACAGAATGAAACAAATTAAATATACTTTTGCCGGTGAGTCACATAACTGTCTCACTGCTCGCTCCAGGGTGCAGTAACGTGAGTTATTGCCTACCCCAGAACTGATCTCGACCAATAAAAACAAAGCAATTTGGCAAAAGATATAACAATTGGTATTTCTCAGCCGATAGATCTTAGTACAAGCTGGGGGTTGTGTCACAAAGGATTTGCGACCTTTCGCTCAAGCTGTAGTCATGGCAACTCAATTACTACAACGCTGGACGTCATAGAAACTGCGTATGCACAAAGTTGCAATGCTTTGAAACTGGCCCCTGATCTTAGTTACCATGGCGACACAATACTTTCATAACCGAATAGCTTATGAAGTATGCGATTAGCCTCCGTCGATTTGTGGAATGGACAATGGACTCCAGTTATTCACTCACTAAGCAAAGTGAGAAACACTGAAAACTTACTTATTTTTCTTTGTTCTGCTAATTCACAAATGTTCTGAATTGTCGAGATCAAGATCACTGCGTTAACGATGACTGTGCGCAGATGCGAACATTTCTCCAACATCCGATACAAGGCGTCATCAATCATCTCTGAGCTATTGTCAAATTCCAAATTACACGACTCTAAAATAATAATGAAACCATGAATAAGCATCATAATTTTGTATTTATCTCTTTCATGATAGATACATTTATGGGTAACAATTAATATCGGTGGGATTATTCATGATGAACTATATTTTTACCATATCATTTTTGGCCATTTTCAGCGTTTCTGACCACTGATTCACTTATGGATATTTTTTCATCTGATTCATCATTATATCAGCTACTTGATGCGTGAAGTGTCTGGGGTAGTGTCTACTATCCATCCACGTCTTCGAGTATTAGTAAAACGGCATAAGATATTTGAAATGATATTAATAAAACCAGTGGTTTGTCGCCATTGCTTGTTTTGAATAAACCACTCCTAATGACACAAACTACAAACTAAGACAACACAATACATTGGCAGGGTACAACACAGGACGCTAGATACAGATCAGCTTTCTGATTCTCTTTATAGAGCACCTGGGTAATCATTAAGGCCATTCTTAAACGGAGAATCAAATTATTCTCCCTACCATCGAGCATTTATTTGTAGTTACTGCTCGCCTGTAACAGAAAAATATAAAATTTAGCTAGGACATAATAAATGATTAGACTATTCCAATTACATTCTCGAATCATGGATATCAATTTGTGTTTCTCCACTATACATTATTGCCAATGAGAAAATAAGTAGGCCTCAATATAATTATGACAACGTAGCAGTGATGAGATTATTATATTATTATAATTATATAGTAAACAATTTTTTTTTTAATTAAAATCGCTATCCTATTGACCGGCTTAGAAAAGAGCCACAAAAAAGAACAAAACGACCAACAAATAAATATAATCTGACAAATAATATATTACCCAGTGTGTTGCTGAAGTGAGCCGAGATGTGATTCAGAACTGACGTTAGCCTCCACTCCGAGTTATCGTCAAAACCTGTCCAGATATAGAGTTCTTTGAGAGGTACTTCAGACACGAGAATTGGGATGATATCGTTAGCAAATCCGATGCTTTCAAAGTTCATCTTTACTTTCAGTGTAGGGCAGGATTTTTTCAATCGGCCCCAAGCCATTTTGGAAACTCTATGACCGTGGGGGTCGCTTCGGTAAATTCGCAGACGCAGCGTTTTCAGTTTTCCCGCTAGATTTTCAGCAAATATTTCCAAGATGTCATCGGAGATGTAGCCGTAGTTTAAAGACAGCGAACGCAGGCTGTTGAATCTAGAAATGGCGCGCTTGTATCGGAGACCGGCGTAGACGGTTAGTCGAGAGTGAAACATGTCCTCCATCTGAAACCTACGTAAACTATGCCCACAAGCGATACCCACAGATTCCAAAACCCTCAGCCCAGCACTTAAATAAAATTGTGCGAACGACAGATCCAAAAGTTTTAAGTTGCATTGTTGGCGCAGAAAGCGTGTCACGGTACCTATGAGTTTATCCTTCAAATGGTCATATCTCCAGTATCTGTCCATTTCCAGGCGCGAGAAACGAAACTCTTTAAGCTTGGCGCGACGCTGTAGTTTTGGCAGAACGGATTCCATTGATCGCTGGAAAATTTTGCACGTAACCAAGGATGGATGGTTACAATTGATTGTCAAGAAGCGCAAATGCTGTCCAAACTTTTCAGCGAATCCGGATGCCTGGAATTCGGCAGCCCGAGCTTTGTAGCCGCTCATTTCGTAGCGTCTACGTCTCCATAAACTTCCTGCTTCAAAAGCTTGTGACCAGTTTCGACACACCCTAGCCATCATGGCACGATCCGAGTCGTTTAAAAAAGAAAATATTTTTACGAGCACAACTTGAGGAGCATGTCGCCAGCCACCCGCCTCCAGCTCATCGCTGTCCATCGATTCAACTGAATCTTTTCTGCAAATGTCCATTTCAAATATCTTTATCTTCCATCAACTCATGAAGCCTGTTGTTGTTGCAATCGTTTAGCTGACCTTGTGTCGTCGATGATCTTGACAACCAACAAATGATGCGCAGACAGCTTCACTATGGCAACTTTGACGTTCCAGTTATGATGTCACAATAACAACGTCATATATTTGTATTGATGTGAAAGCATTCTACAATTATTGACATAAAGTTTGTGACGTTTCTATACGACTGCGTTACAATCTGCACACGCTACAATAGACCATTTCAACGGAAGGGGTGGCGCTGCAAAATAACGTGAGGCTATTATATGCTTGCTCTTCAGGCTCCACGTATTGTGACTTCGTACGCAACTCATGACGTCAGCGTACTGTGGCGTGATTGCGTGTGCATCATTAGTGAAGAAAACCTTTAGGACGCTGCTACTGACACGTTATCTTTCACGTAAAAATGGCGCTTCCGCGAAATTGGTCTAAAGCTGTTTGTCATGAGAGTCTGAGGCTGGTGTATAATGATTTAATTCAATTCTATTTATTTGTATCAAAAAAACTTACAACCATGTATTTTCCTATATGCAAATGTAGAGAAAATTAAAATATATTTTTAGAAGTTTTTCATGTTGAGGTAATTTGTAAATTTGGAGAACTAGATAGGCCTAAACATTTCTGAATAACTGTATTGATTGCGGGCGGGGGGTTGGTTAAGCCTTCACCCTAAACTATAGAAACTCGTCCACCTCGACTGTCCTTAACTTCACAATAGACAGCTGTCCGTTGAACACTCTTTCAATTCTATTGTCCACAAAATTACTAACTTTTTATTGATATTTTGTCCATCAATCGTCCCTTAAAAGTGTTTCTCATAGCCTATGGCTTATGTGATGAAAAGTCTTAGCATTGCCCTTTCCGTCTTCTGCCAAGCGTTTACAACGATTAGAATTACCTCACAAAGCTATATCCCTTATTTTATATGGACGAGTCCTTTGACGATTAGAATTACCTCACAAAGCTTTCTTCCATTGGACATTTTACGGAACTTGGCATTGTTCAGACTTATTACTTTTATGTATTACGCGAACTGACAGCGGTAGCACTAATTTTGCTTTGCAGCGTCGAGAAAACAAAAATCAGCGACTTAGCGCATAATTTGCACTTCAGTGTCATCTATTTATGATATATGCCAGTCAGTTATCATGGTTTATTATTTATATATTGATGAAGATTTCCTTCACCGATAAAAGAGATATTTCACCGCGGTTGAATAACACTTTTGTTATTACATTTCGAAAAGTATTGCATCAACGACATATGTTGCAATTATGACATTGCAGAAAGACAGCCTTCATTTCAGCACGCAACCCACGGATGACGTCACCAATTACTCCACGTTTCGAATAACGACACGATGGTCCGAACTTGCCTTGTTTGAAATTCTCTATGAACATACGGTAAAATGTGATGGTTTAGCATTTTTTTCGTGCATATGAATAATAAAAAGAATATTTCACAATAAAGTTTGAATACTGGTATTCAAACTTCGCCGTGTAATATCCACTATTTACTTCACTTAAAGAAATTTTTAACTGCCGTTCAATAACACTTTTTGTTATGATTTATAGTTGTTAAAGTTCGATTCATCTTGCGTCACGTTTCATTTCAACACACAACAAAGAAATGACGTAATTTCAACTTGTTTAAGCGTCGTTTAGAAACTGGGCACAAAACAAAGCATAACTTTGATTGATTTTTAACTTCACACATTTTTTCAACATTTAATATACCCAGAAGTTGGAAATACATCTTCTTCAAGTCATATTTTGAATAACGTCGCGTTAGTCCGATTTCGTCTGGTGTGAATTTCAAATAGACAATTGCGGAAAAGGTTTTAATATATCAGTTTGCCATCAATACACATCAGAAAACGAATCTCAAATGGTGGATATATGTATATGTGGAAACTAGTGTCGAATGCCAAGCTGTTTGACTAAACAAACATGAAGACAAGTCCCACAGAACGAACTCGGATAGTAGGACAATTCTAACAGTGAGATAAAATGAACAGAGGAACATGTTTGCTATTCTATTGGCCCTGGTGAAGCTTCGGATCACAGAAGACTCCACTCGGAAGTCATCGAATGTACCAATTGTGACTCACTTCGGTTATCTCCCTTAGCTATTTTTTCAGTCATCATTTGTTGATTCACTTCGATGACGGACCTTGTATGTAATGACTAGACATTTTGAACATAGAGCTCTGCGAACGTCATAGCGAGGCTGCTGACGCTTGACATGATTAATCGAACTATGTGGAAATTTAAACTCTTTTACTTGATTCTCTTGCTGCATTCAGTTCAGTTGGTCAATTCTATTTTATTTCTTCATTTTCTTTGCTGTTATGTCGATTTTTATTGGCGCGGAATGCACTTGATGTTCTATAGGATACGTTTATCTACATGCGATAAAAGTATTGCCTGCCGCGGTAAATATACCGCTAATGGGCTAAACAAAAATGGCCTGTCATTACACTAAAGCCGATAATCGGAGGAGACGGAAGGTATCGCAGATAGGCGATGTTGAACTAGAATGTCTTTGTCTCAAAAAAGTGTGATAAGAGCCCAAATCACCCTGTAAATTGCACGTGTGATTCAGAATTGAACAATATATTTTAAAAATCCGTAAACAACAGTATGATTAGCTGTTGACATGGAAATAGTCCATGACACACAAAGTAGGCCTATATCACGAGCCGCGTGAATCTGATTCCCAAATTCGGAAACCTTGCAATTACACAGGCAAGATGGCCATTCAATTGCAAGACTTTGCTGAAAATAAGTCCTGTGTCTGATTTCACCATTCCAAACATTTCTTATGAAGTCAGCTTAAAAATATTAAGTCAAACCAATCATCAGGTATTGATGCCATCCCCACCAAATTCATTATACTTGCCGCGGAAGTTATCGCTATACTCCCCTAACTCATATTTTGAATCATCGATTTCTCAGAATTACTTTCCCGAAGAATGGAGTAGCACCTGTCCTCAAAAAAGTCGAAACTGACAACCCAAGCAAGTTAAGACCTATCAGCATACTACCAGTTTTCTAGAAGGTCTTAGAAAAACATATCCACATACACCTATTGAATACCTTAACTACATTAACTTACTATTTAAATATCAATCAGGTTTCCGTGAGCATTTTTCATGTGAAACAGCTTTAGCTCATTTAATAAGTAGGCCCAACTGGCTTTCTGAAATAGATAATGGAAATATTGAGGGATCAGTATTCCTTGGTCTCAGCAAAACCTTTGGTCTGGTTGATCGCACAATTCTTCTCAGTAAGTTGGCTATTTATGGGTTTTCCAAGAATAGTGTGTCATTTTTTAAATCTTATCTTAGTTCAAGAAAACAAAGTGTACGCTTACTGTCAACAACATCCGAACCTAAATGTGTACATGTAGGAGTCCCACAAGGGTCCATTTTAGGTCCTTTGCTGTTTTTATTGAACGTAAATGATGTACCTTTACACCTCAATTCTCAAACTACCATCTTTGCCGATGACACGACGATATACAGTGCGCATAAATTCCTACAAGTTAAAGAGCGCAAACTAAACGAGGATATTCGAAATGCATCAGCTTGGTACACAGATAATAAAATGATGTTAAATGTTGAAAAAACTAAAGTAATGGTAATAACATCCGCCCAGAAAAGGGCCAATTTCGATATTTCTATGTTTCCGTTATCTGACCACAGCTTAAATCTGGATATCACTTCTGCTGAAAAGTTGTTAGGCGTAACTTTAAACCAAAATCTAAACTGGTCTGATCACTTCAGTGTCATCGAAAAGAGGGTTAAGCAGAAATTATATTTATTTTTTTGCCAAATTTTAGACAATTTTTGCCATTCCATTGTCGCAAACGGTTTTACTCCTGATATATTTTACCCCACCCCATATATTGTTCATCTGTTTGGAGCGGTTCCTTATCGTCCAAGGACCTAATGGTATAACAACGCCTCCAAAGGCGTGCTATGAAACTAATTTTAGACAAACCCAAATTAACTGAAAAACCATCCACACGTCACGATTTTTAAATCTATTCATAATCTATCACCAAATTATCTGTGCTCAAAATGTATAACTTAATGATAACCCTTCCCGTACTTCTGGTAAAAACCTGTTGATTGTTCCCACAGTACAAACCGAACAGTTTAAATCTTCTCTTTACGTGACTGGTTCCGCTGAATTCAACAATCTTTCTAATAATATTACTGAGAGCTGCCACCAATCATTATCTACTTTTAAACAAATGTGTACTAAATTTGTAACTGATTGTTTTTTTACATATTAATATTTATACTATCTCTTATAAAAAGGCCTGTGATATTAATGTGATTTGCCTCCTATTTATTTATGTAGGCTATATACTTTGTTTGTTCGTAATGTTGATTTTTTTTATTTTTATTTACCGTATTTTTTTTTTTTTTTTCAGTTATTTTTTATATTTGATAGGCCTGTATAACTCGACCTCCACGAAAAGAGGTCTTAGTTGTAGGCTACCTATGTGAGTCATTGAGTTTTTAAATAAAGATTATTTATATATATATCTATCAATACATTAAAGGTGAAGTCACTCTCGACGTAGCAGAAGATTCGCCCGGCTTTAAGTTCAGTGAAATTGCGAATGTACTGCAGAAAAATAACGAGTGACCCTAATAAATGCCAGAACCCCCTGAAAGAAGAGACTAAACGCCCGCTATATCTCTAACATAGGCAATATTACATATTATTAAGCGGTATTAGGGATAAAACAAGCTCTCACGGGTTTTACTCCCGCCAGTCATGTATGTTTTCAAATATATTCATCTTCGTGTTAAACTCGCCTCTACAACACTGGTTGCAACGGGAGGTAAATGCTCCAGCTAAATAAATGATAGGCCTGGAATTACCTCCCCTGTTGAGAAATTGAAGAATTAATTTCCATTTATTTATTTAAATGAAATAGTTGCTATATATTTTATTTACAAATATACATGTTGCCACATGTCACAAGTATCGCACTACATAGTCCATGGTATAATTTCGCAAGGTAGATAAGGTAAGTTGGGATATAATGGTATCGATAATGTTGTAAAATGATATGACTTTTTTTTTTTATATAGGTGTGAACATCGAATAAAAACTGTCACGCTCTTGCTCATTTGACCCATTTGTTTTTGTTTTTATTAATCGCTTCTTCTGGACCCCTTTGATAATGAAAAATATAAGCCCTACTTTGACCAGGCTATAATCCGAAACACGCGGATTTGCAGGATTTCAATGTTATGAACATGAATCGACTGATAATAAATAGTTACTTTATTAATATTTTTTAACTACCTGTAGACTCGTACTGGTTATTGGTAGCAATATTAAGAAATACCATTTTGATTTCAGAACCTTAGGTCATGCAGCTATAAATAGAGCTCTATTTATAGCTCAATGCTTAGGTTCACTGCAGTAGAACCAGATTCTAATATTATTATTATGAACCGAACACAGGCGTGTGAGAGATCTTGCGCATTTGGAGGTAAGAAATAGCTATCTACGTAAACAGTCATGGCCGAAGTCTGTCGATCATTTTCGCATATTGTCTCTTTTTTGCAAAAGAAAAAGGGTCTCAGTTTTATCTTTTTCTTCGTGTTTTGTTGCAACATCTTCATCTTTCCATGTTGTAGCTTAGACGGTAGTTTAGCTGTCCTCAGATTTACAGCATTGGAGAAACAGTTTGATGAAAACTCAGCTGCCAAAATTAGTCGTCGAGATCTGTCGTCTGCTAAAATTTTGACAGATGAAGACAGTGACGGTGACAGTGATATTTATGATAAGTTGGACTTTATATTTGGAAGATTTGTTCCAATAGGTCGTAAGGCAGAAGCCGAAGGAATAATTAATGAGGTATGTCTGATTTAGGTTTGTTGTCTTTTAGTTTCTTTCTGTTTCTCCTTCTTTTTTTTTTTTCTGATTATGTTCTCATCTTTGAACAGCTGTTGAATGCACAATTTTGCTAAAAGGAAAAAAGTATCAGATATTTTAGCTACAGAGCTGTGCAATGCGTGTCATATCATACAGGGCAATTTTTTCATCTATAGACACTTCTTACCAAGGAAAATACATGTAGCTACTTAAATGCTTGTGATAATAAAAGCAACCATACATGGTTTCGCCTAATTACATTGTCGCGGTTCCATCATGCGTTTTATAATATATATAATAATATCTATTTTTGTATCAATGTAGAGAAAGAAAATTTTGCTTGCTTCCACCAGGATTCGAACTCGGGTCTCTGGCCAGCAGGGCAATATATATATTTTTTATATATATATATGTCTCTGAGAATTTATCTAGAACATGAGATTATTTATCGGCTTTAATTAGTCGATATCCCTGTACCAGTGTGATTACT
>JAVFBZ010045556.1:0-10450 GCA_032466195.1 Katharina tunicata
AAACAACACAGGACAACATATACAACAAGCAAACAACACATCCAACAATAAACAACACAGGACAACATATCCAACAAAAAAACAACACCGGACAACATATACAACAAGCAAACAACACAGGACAACACATCCAACAATAAACAACACAGGACAACACATCCAACAATAAACAACACAGGAAAACACATTCAAGGAACAATAAATATAAAGGACAATACATCCATCAAATAATAACACATTCAGCAAACTATCAACAACAGGACAACAGCTAGGACACAAAAAATAAATGCTATTAAAATCTGTGAATGCACTGATAAAATATAATAAGATAAATAAAATGGTTGATTACAGTTATCATTATGCAGTATCATGACATCATGAAGAAGGAGTTCCTGTTGATCAGCTGCTCCTCCAACAACAGTATCACAATAAATGGATACATTTGGGATGTCTTGTACGGCGAATTCAAAACTTATTCTTAATTGCAAGATATTTTATTCATTCTCTAATAAAAACAAACTTTCTTTAATTCATTGTTTTGTGGTATTTTGTAGTGCTAAAGAGATGTGGAAAGGAATAAGAACAGCTTTGAAAGAAGTAAGACATACTTTGTTATATATGCACTTTGAATATTTATTTAATTTATTAGTTTGTTTTGTTTATTTATTTAAACCTTCTTTTTCAAAAATAAAATTAGCTGTAGTATTGTAAGATAAAATTGATGTAAATTGTTATTGAAAAAAAAAAAAAGAAGACAGAAACGGTTGTTTCTACCTTAATTTTAGTAAAACTTAAATACAATTAAGTTATTTAAATTACTGAAAATTGGAATTTCAAATTTAAACCATGAGGTTTGTTTAACATTCTGTTTGAAATAAAAAATAAAAAATTCTTTATATGTTTTATATATGTCAGTTGTCATCAATATTAAACATAATAAAGCTTTATTCTGTCCATTGTACCCTACACATGTTCTTAGCATAATTTTAGCGCTTCACAACGTTTTAACAGGAAAAAAAGTTCCGTCAAATTTTGGCTTATCCTGTAGCAACATTTGATGTATTTTTGAAGTCACTAATACTATTAGGTTTGCGTCCAAATTCAGCTACCTTTGAAAATGTTTATCAAATTTAAGTTAATATGTTTTGTTTCAAATGATCTAACATGCATGTACAGCATATAACAGCAACCAGACTACAACTTCATACAAGTGAAAAAATCTTCAGTAAAACAGATCTATTTTCCGGTCACTGCTTTCATTTAATATTATATTTGTGGATGTTGACTTTTTACAGTTATGATTTGCTATAATTTTAATGTTTGATTTCAGACCAGCGTCTCAGATGTTCTTCATGCAATGGGTGCTGTACCATCTGGTTTCAGAAATTCTACACTGGCACAAAAATTTAATGAAGGTATTAATTTTATACAATGCAAAGCAACTATCTTCAGTGAATAATTGAAGCCATGCTGCTGGCCTGGCTTAGGGCCAATAAAAAGCTTATTGTGCCGTTTTGGTCATGTGTTTCTCTCTGCGACCCGCGTTTTTCACATATTTGGCATATTTGAGCAATCGTAAATAAAGGCCAAAAAAATTACATGACACCTGAGTATACCGACATCTGGTCCAGACTTATGCAGTTTCTCTGTCCACTTTCTTTTCGTTCTGTGACATAAAAGCTTGAGTAAATCTAAAGAGCCTATGTTTCCCTGTCCCGTGGAATGTTGGGTTACACAAGTTTCAGTTTGGAGTTGTTAATAACATAACACGTTTTTTAAATGGATGTACAACTTCTTTTTTTTTGGGATAACACTCTGAACAGATTCTAGTTCAGAAAATTCAGAGACCGTTTCGAAAAAAAAAGAAAATACTGTTCTGTATTATTATTGTTGGAGTAAATATGTGGAGATTTTTACATCCTCTTCACATGTACTTTTATATTAATATAAACTAATGGATAGGATGAAGAATATAACAAGGCAGTGACCATGGCATGTCATCATGGATCAAATAGCCTTTAGCGTGGGCTAAAGCCACAAGCGGGAACAAATAAATATATTTCTCAATTTTAATTTCATTATGCTAATTAGATATTCAGGTACCATTCACAGGTTATGATTCTCATGCATGTTTTGTTGTTTTATTAACAGATTCATACAGGATGAAACATTTCTTGTCCCCAAAGTTGAGCACGTCAAATGTTACTTTCCGTGATTTATTTCTGGATCCTTCAAAAAACAGGGTAATTTATTGCAGTTTGGACCCTCTATATATGGCAACAGATCAATTACAAATTACTACATGTACAAAAATGTAACAAAATGCTTTTAGTTGTAATAAACCCTTCTTGCTAGATTGTTATTGTGTATCACTATATAAGCTAACTTTTCATATTGTGTCGTGCTAGGCCTCCAGCAATTGTACCTACATGTATTCATTATGACGTATGTTTATTTCACCCAATGGGCTGGCACTGTTATTTCAGTGAATCAACCTTCTGTATGGTGCAATACCAAATCACAAATAACAGACAAATCCTTCGTTTTATTATACTAAAAAATTATCAGCCATACATAACTTTATATTTTTTTAATTATATATCCTTTCACTTTCTTTGATAAAAAGTTTCAACTTCGTTGTTTTGCACTTCCAGATTCGCCCTAGGCCTGTCTGGATTGAGAAGATGATAACTGTGGTCACATGTCGACAGATACCCGTTCCTGGCGCAGGTATTTATTTGTAATTATGTACATTGTTGTCCTCTAATTTTTTTTAAAACAATTTAAGAAATACTTAAGTTTAAATTAGGAGAAAAATGATACCAAAACATATTAGTAAATAACTTTTCCTTTCAATGAACAAGGAAGTGAAAACAATTCTTACACTTTCATTTAATGGAACCCCGTGATTGAAGAATATAATAATAAGCCACGTTGGTCTGTAACTTTGCCCTACATGTATGTTTGCTTTTTTATGCCAACAGACATTTACATGTATATGCAACATTTTATATAACAATTGAAAGGACCGCTCTGTGGGTCGGTGGTTGAGCGTTGGACTACGGAACCCCCTTCACTTTACCCGGAATAGGTTTGATCCCCCCTGTGGACCTTAGGTATATATCCGGTGGCTGCAGAGTTCACGGGGTGGTTTTGACGAGGTTTCCTCCCAGTTTTCCACCATACACCGGAACGCAAATTATTAAGATTAGTAAATCATCACTCTAATCAAACAAACAAACAAACAATTCATGGTTGTATATTGACTATGATAACACATTTGGTGATGCTAGGTGTAGGTGTGGTTTGTTTGTTTGATTGGGATATACACTTTACTTAAAGTTATTTCACTCATATGACTAGTGTAAGCCAATTGGGTGTAAGAAAACCGCCCTAGTACACACTGGCAACATATGACAGACCACAGGACATTTACAGGATGAAATGAGGACACCACTACAAATTGCACGGTTTCTTGATGTCCCTTCACTCGAGAACTCCTGAGTACAGGAAGCTCTCATCAACCACAAGCTGTATGATTATGTGGTTGATTAGATAATAACAATATGTTGAATTTATAATCAATTACAATGTACATGTAGGTACGAGATGCAAAATATATATGCAAAACAGCAGAATGTTATGCCTTTGTTCGATTCATATAAGAATCAGTGTTTAAATAAATATTTGAATTGTAGACATGCTTTTTTTTTATCATTATTAAAATATACATCAACAGTAAGTGCATACCGGTACATGTATGATGACTGCTAGTCAAGGCTGTCTTGAATACCAACAACTAATTTACTTTAAAGGCGAGGGCCCGTTCCGTGGCTCAGTGGTTAGGGCGTCTGACTGCAGATCCTCCTTCGATGTACCGCACAGGTTCAAGTCTCCCAGTGGACCTGAGGTATAGGAGTGAGTCCCACGAGGTGACTTCGGCAATCGCAGAGGCGTTTTTTACGAGATTTCTTCACGTGTCGAGTAGAGTAGATTAAGAAGTGAAGAATCCGTCGTCATATAAATAAAATACCTTTGAGTACGACGTTAAACACCAATCAACCAAACAAACAAACAAAGTTTAAAGGCCCAACTGTTGGTGAGAAACACTTTATTAGTATGATAATGTTTTTATACAGTTGATAATATTTTTGTTTTACAGGACTAGACGTTTTGGACAGATTTGTCAGAGTTTGTCTGTTTGATGGAGAAAATGTAAGTTCAATATAATATTTGTTGATCATAAATTATAGCTAAGAGTTATTAGTAAGCCATAATTACCCTGTCTGTCCCAAACAGATACCTGTAGCATTATATAATACACACTTTCTTCTGTATCAATTGATCCTGATCAAGAATTAACTTGTATACAAATACAAAAAGCGCAAAAATCATATGCTTGGTAAATACCCTAAATCCTCAACAAATTCGACCTCTAAGGGCACAAACTTTAAGTAATTTCTTGAATGTTTAAGTGTGAATTTGGAACTTAAACTTACATTTTCTGGTAATTTAAAGCCTGAACTTCATAAAAATTACAAAATTGCATGTTTACACTTCTTAACTTTTGCATAAAATGTAGTTTTATACGTTGTAAAGGGGGTCGAATTTGTCAAGCATTTAGGGAAGTATGACATCACTACAGACAACTAATTTAGGGACTTTATGTTCTTCTAAATACTGAAATACAGAGTTTGATAGAACTGTTACCATGGTTATGGGATAACAATAGACCCTACATGAACTTAGAATAATTAAAGGTAATGAATTTAAATTAAAACGAAATATATAGTCATCATGAATTGTTTTCGTCATTCTTGGAGTTGTTGCTCTACTTCTATTATGTCAAACTTATCAGAGGAAATTTGAATAAATGTATTGATCTGTGGGAATTTTTCAAAGCAATGATAGCAATGCACTGGTTCTATGTTTAAAAAGAAAATTTTATTGTCCAAATTGAACAAAATGAATTACATTGATTATTCTCTTGTACTTTTTTTATTGAGGTTGGTAAACTTTTGTTATCTGTGTGTTCCACACTAGTCAATCAATTACTTCAGATTTACAGCAATTACATCTGTATACGTAAATCCCAGCTAACACGAAGTAACTACAAGTCTACAACAGCAGACTTGAAACAATGCCACATGCATGGGGAAAATTTACTGTAATAATAAAATTAAAGGAATAGAAAACTTTTGATAATGGGTACTTTGCATAAAAAGCCTGTTTATATCTGATTAAAAAATACTGTACTGTAGATTTCAAACGTATTGTAATGCTTTTTAATCACCAATCCCCAGATTCATTGTTGTCATACATGTATGTACATGTATGGTGTACTTTTTATGCACTTTTGGCGCATTTAGAGAAATGAATTTGGTACTGCGAAATTAGTAGCCGTACACACATTGAAGACTTTAGAGGGAGAATTTTAACCAGCATTCGACTTGTCAATGCACCACTGTGCAGCGTTTGGCCGCAATGACAGAGGAGAGGCCACTGATACGCCTGACATGTATTGCTCTTTTTGCTGAGTTAAACATGTCAGATTTCATTAGTTGTTGATCTTACACTTTTCACGAGGTGTAAATTATGGTTCACTGGTTAAAATAATCTAATCACAATTTGTTGGCCACATTCTGGATATAGGTTTGGGTTAATCATAAGGTTTCTCTTCCTTTAAATAAAATAAATGCCCAGCCTTTTTGCTTTGCAAAAAAAAATAAAAAATTCTTTACTTTTTTAGCCTTAGTGCTACATTTCAAGTTTGTTTTATTTTGCTTGCAGATTCTGAGTAATGTACACTGTATAAAGGTGGCTAGTGTAGATCGAGCCCAAAGCACATGGAACTTTTCAACAAAGGTAAGTTATATATTTTTCTTTATTTTGGATAATATTCTTTTAAACAACTAGCTGATTTGTCATGGGTCATGGTTTGCACCCTGTCATTTGTCATGGGTCATGGTTTGCATCCTGTCATTTGTCATGGTTTGCACCCTGTCATTTGTCATGGGTCATGGTTTGCATCCTGTCATTTGTCATGGGCCATGGTTTGCACCCTGCCATTTGTCATGGGTCATGGTTTGCACCCTGGCATTTGTCATGAGTCATGGTTTGCACCCTGTCATTTGTCAAGGGTCATGGTTTGCATCCTGTCATTTGTCATGGGTCATGGTTTACACCTTGTCATTTGTCATGGGTCATGGTTTGCACCCTGTCATTTGTCATGGGTCATGGTTTGCATCCTGTCATTGTCATGTGTCATCATTGATTGGAACAAAAAAAGAAATAAATAGTCCAACATACAAACACAGGATATACATGTATACTTGACAAGGACATATTTTATGACAAGTAAAGAAGGAGTGTGTTTACATAAGTCATTTCCGGTTTTAGTTACATTTGTTCTTGTATGGATCTGTAGTATGTTTGGGACATAATAATTTCATGTTCAGCACCACATTTATTGTACTGAAAAAAGTCCACGATCCACATGACACTAAATGGCCCACAGTAAATGCTAGCCACATTGACCTTGCCTCTAAGAGTCTTGGTTTCAAACTGTAGACAGCAGGTGGTATGTTCTAGTTGTATTCGGAGCTAATAGACAGCAGAAAGATAATTTGTTATGTTTTACATGTAATGTTCTTGGGCCAGTTGTTCAAACATGTCAAAGCTCTGTTAACTTAACGGTTGGTTAGATGACGTTGAGTAACAATGAACTTCTGATATAGTGTGACGTCAGTTTCTTTGTGACTCAACGTCATCTTACAGGCTTAAGGTTTACAACGTTTTGAGCAACCAGCCCCTGAATTATATTTGATGTTTGGTGCTGAGGTTGACATTGGTGTCCTTTGCCCATTTGGTTGGCAGTTGGCACCCAGTCTAACATACTTTAGTGAAATAACCATAAATATGGTCTAAACACCCAATAAATCAAACAAGCAAAGAAAGTTATATCTAGATGTTTCAGTGAAAAGTTGTCCCTGCAAATATCTATACTAAAGAGTAAACATTGTTAGAACCTAGACTACTGTTGCAAGTATTGCCTATTATGGATTGAAATAAAAACGTGTATAGTGTATAATTTATGGTTTACTTGTAGATGTCAGATTTGATGGACACATTCCAACATTCAGAAATTTTTGTCAGAACATCACACAATGTTACAAATTTAGGTAAGTATTATATCTTGTTTAAGTGGCATTTAGAAGCTGGGTAAATTACAAAAACATGACGACTGAGATGGATTCATACAATTCTTGCTTACCAATATATTCTGAAGTTGAAAATCCATCTCAGTTGCTTACCAATATATCCAGAAGTTGAAAATCCATCTCAGTGGCTTACCAATATATCCAGAAGTTGAAAATCCATCTCAGTCGTCATGTTTTTGTTAGTATTATAGTTTATTTGTTTATGAAATATCAGGATTTCGTTAACAGATAAAAGTGGTATTTCACTGCCGTTACTACTTATTGTTATAACACTTTGTTATTCCATTTCAAAATATATTGCATCAATGGCCTTCGTTGCTGTTATGATATATGTTACAGAAAGAGCTCATCATTTCAGCACGCAACAAACTGATGACTTCAAGTGACCTAAAAAAAATACTCCAAGCTTCAAATAACGGGCAGGATGGTCCAAACTAACTTGATTTGAAAATATCTATGAACATTAGTTCAAATGTGATGTTTTATAATTTAATCGTCCGTGTAAATAATAAAAAGAACATTGCACAGTGAAGATTGAATTCCGTAATTACTTGTATATGGTGGAAGTGATAACCCTAATTGAAGCTGCTCATCTCATGGGTTATCACGTCAACCATACACTGTGCAACATTTATGGTATTCAATCTTCACCGTGCAATATCCTCTGTATCTATTATTTCCTCATACATTTTGAGGTTAAATAATTATTATCAATTAGTGTGTATCCAATTTTTATTTCTACCATGTTAAATTCTGTCCTATGTAGCCTACATATTTTGTAGTACTACTACACTATCATAGAAAGAAAAAAAGGGGCTATGATGATTGATATGGTATCGAATGTAAGTACAGGGTACAACCCCAAAACAAATAATTACACGTCCTATTTTGTTTTTTCAGGCCTTTTATTTGAGCTGGCGATTGTCTACCATCGAAAGGTATGTGCAAGCTATCCTCTCCAAAAACAGAGAAGATAAAAAATTAAACCTATTATTTGTGGTCCTGCATTGTATGTGACAGCTCTTACAAATTATGCTTACAATCTCTTTTTATTTGTGCAGGTGGTTGGGTGGGAGCCTCCTGTGGCCTGGTTCTCTCTGAGCTAAGGGGCACAGGATGCCGATTTGTTGTGATGTCCTGTTTTGTCTTGTCTTACATGTTGCCAGCATCATTTATGGTGGTTTCCTTCACTAATTGGGCTGGCACACCGTCATATACGTGAAATAACCTTGAGTACGCCGTAAAACCCCAATCAAACAAACAAACGAACGATCTTTTTATTTGTTCATGTCCCATTTCTTCTGTCCTTATCAGACAATATAATGGTACCCAAATTTCTTTTTTTCCTGTGATAGCTGCCCCCTCGATATAAGGGCTGATATGAAGGGGCAAAATATGTACCTGAAATAATTTACAACAAATATAATTTTGAAAATTACAAAAATAACAGTTTTTTTTTTTTTATGTTTTTGTTTTCTTAGGATGAAATATGTAAAGTAGGTAACTGTGTGTTGAATTATATGTGTTTGCCAAGCCTGTTGTTGGAAATGTTTGACTCTGTAGCCTACAAACCTGATACATTGTAACACCCACCGGTGAAGGGTAGTATGTTTCCACCTTGCATTGATAATGTCACACTTAGCACTGGGGGAAATTATCTTTCTAGCCAAGCTAACTCGTAAAGTGATGTTAGATTTTATGTTGTGCCACTGTATTTTGTTTGAATACAACACATTAATACAACTCAAGTCAAATATCATTTAACACTGTGTTAGACACCAATCAATCCGTTCAATCTGATTTTGTGAAGATAACAATTAACACTTAATACAAAATGTTGTATGACTAAACTCTACTAGAAGTTGTGAACACCTTAGAGATTACTGCAGGGGTGTTTCCCAGCTAAAAGTGTTACCCTTAGATCTGTCTGTCAAGTAAACTCATTTCCAGTTGAAAGTAACACCATCTCACAATTTTCCAGAAGCTTGCAATATTTTGTCTGATACACACAATGGGATTATTTCTTGCATAATTACATTTTGTTTTCCTTGATTTCAATCTACATACAACTTATTATGTATGCTGCTCTTTTTGCAAGATTGTCTTTAAAAGGCATAACTAATAATGAATTATTTTTTTTGTTAACAAATAAATTAGTTTCAGTTTTAATAAGTTTGAAGACCTGAGTTTTATGCCTGCTAGATATATATTCCTAAGCTGTTGGATGTAAATATCACCACATTTTTTTGTGCAAAATGTCAGTTAATGATAATTACTGCGATTGTTAATGTACATGTAATGGTGCATTTTTGGGGATGCTGGAAATATGTCTGCGGCATGTGATTGACATGCAGGGTATTGATCTGTATTGGGGTTTTACGTCGTACTTAAGGCTGTTTCACTCACATGACGGAGTTCAAGCTAAATCCGTGAAAAAAACGACCCTAAACAAAGGACACCACAATACATTAACAAGATGCTACACCGGACAATGAAACTATATATGCATATACACTGGCTATATCACATTCTATGCTTTGAACAAAATTTGTGAAAAGAAAAACACCTAGGGCAAACACATTAAGTTAAATCTGTGTGCACTGCAATGGTTAGCTAACTTTCTCTACATGAACACAGTTTATGAAAGAAATGGTGCATTTGGTAACTCACATAAAACTTCAAATCCGTATCATCTATGCTGTGGCTTATACGTCTGACTGACAATATATGCCATGGAAAAAAATTATGAAAAGGATAACACTATGGTTTAAGGAGGTAAAAACATCAACATCACATCTTGTCATGATGCAGGAATTGGCTAGTTGGCATTCTGTCCAAGCAAAAATGAAAAAGAACAAATCACAATAAATTGTTACATGTAAACACTATGGCCTACCTATACAGATCTATGGATAGACAAAATAAAACATGGACATTGAAGGGGAAATAAATCTGTGTGTATTTTCAGAGTACTGATGAGACCGGTGAATTGAGCTGTGGATGGTCTGTACTACCTCTAGTGGAACCAGATGGATCATGTGTTGTCAACAGGTAAACATGTAATTGTCATAACCGGGTTATTACGGGTAGTCCTTTAAGTCACATACGCACCCAAAAAGATTTTATGTTTGTTCAAAAACTAAAACAGTCACTTTAAAATAAAAATTATTCATTGGGTACAAAGCTTGTACGGACCAGGAGAAATCTAGCAGTTATTCAAATTTAACGGA
>JAVFBZ010045567.1:0-10449 GCA_032466195.1 Katharina tunicata
ACAGTCTTTTGGATAATTTTAAACATACGTTGTTGTTGTAATGCCTTTATCACACTACACATTTACCGGGAAATTTTGTCAGTCATTGCCGGGAAAAAAACATTTTTTCGAGCCGTGTCCATATTACTGTGTTATGTCATATTATTATTTTATTCGAGTCCAAACAGGCTCAATGCTAGAGAGTTGATAATGATACAACAATATAAAACAATGTAACAAGTAAAAATAACAGAATAAAAACAATTGTATGACCAGTATAAACTAGAAGTAAAGACTGACTTGATATATTATGTATATAAAAAGAAATAAGTTCGGATAATAATAATAGTAAAAAATAAAATAAAAGTAAAAAATATATACATGTACTAAAATATATAATATAAATAAATAAAAAATAAAACGAAAAAAAACAACAATCTTACGTTAGGTCATGGATTGATCCTTGCAGAGTTAATATTAGACAAAAAGATTACATTTTTACGTTTTCATCTTAAGCTGTCAGAATGATACAGTGTATGTGTAATCCAGCTTGAATTCTCAAATATAATTTCTCAATACTTTGTTAAATAATGTCTTGGAAGCTTTGTATCTTTGTTTGACCACCCAAAGAACCTTTTGAATAGACTCGTGCCACAAACAATCCATTCGGTCAGTCTATTTACAAACAAATGTTTTTTTTGTAAATGGCAGTATGTTTTTTATGTTTCAGCAAGTACTAGAAGAGGTAAAACCTGTTATAGTACTAACAGGTCAAGCCCTGAGACTCCGTGCATTACAAGATTGTGTGGATAAAAATGGCAAGTAAGTCAACTGAAACCAGAAATATCTCCACCTCAAATACATCTTTCTGATCTGTGTAACATAATTTAAAACTTTAATTGCAGCCTTGGCGTTTTTTTTTTATTTATTTATTATGTTTCCAGGACATTTTAAAACTTTCATTGAATATATAAGTTGGAGAGTGTGTTAACTGAGACAGAAACAACTGAGGGCAAATTTTTGTGTACAAATAACCTCTGTTGTAAGGCCTTAAAAGATATACAATGTACAGTACAATAAGTCACTGTCAGTATTCTAACAAGGAATTGTGATAAATACACTAACTATTTTGTTTGACTTCCTGCTCTGTTGAGTTTAGTACGAGGGTGACAGGTGAGGAGTGGATAGTGAAGAGACCTGGCGCTTACCTAACAGGAACCTATGAAAAGGTAGTCTTACAGAACAAATATCTCAATTTCTACTGTTAAAATATTGCTGTCAGAATCATTATTTGTGTTATTCTACACTACGTCTCAAAAACTACTGACACAAGATACCTACATAAATCTTATGCATCATGCAGAGGCTGTTTGTTACATGTGTCTTTTTCAATTGTGCAGTTCAGTTGCTCTGTAGGATGATTACTTTTCTTAACATAATATTTATTTTGCTGTTGAAGTAAAGTGCCATAAGGTAAAGTGAAATCCTAGTTCTCATCCCTGTGCATAACAGTGTTAGAGTAGTAAAGATCGTCCAGCACTGTGTGATTTTATTAATGCCAAAAAATCCCAAACTTACATTATTTAATACCATAGGAATGAGTTTGGTAGATTTCTTTTGGTTGGGTTTACCTATTTATATCATTATTCTGTACGTAGGTGGCTGGTGTTGATGCGGCTATCACTCTCACCGAGGACATGGCCCTCCATTTGAGAGCCACTCAATCTGTCACGGACTCCTTGAAACATATCAGGTGAGGTATTCCACAGACGATATGGTATTGTAAAGTACTTAATTTCAGCGTCAATCGCAGTTACAAGTTTTCCGCGAAAATTAATTCCCGCAAATAAACGTATACTAGGAAAAGGAATTCACATCAATTTTGAGTTTATAATGACATTTTAATAAATAAAGCTCTAACTGATTTTATCAGCTCCCATCGCTTACTGATTTTGTCATGCGACTGCTGTGATGCCGCTACAGCTGTCACAATTCTCCTGTTAATAACGCCGCCACTAAGCCTCTCTTTGGTCACCCGATTCTGTACCATAGAGTCGTACTTTGCGCCGAGTAAGAGGGGCGGTCCACATGCTTTCTTTGGTAGGGAAGAAACTGCTATCTGAGGGTTGTCTTTCGCTCGTCAAATGTAGGCTGTCTTCATACCACGAATTGTACTTTTATTAATGGGTCTTCCAAACTGAGATGAATACTTCCTTGTAGCTTGGGCAATGCCAATTTCTACGGCTGCCATCTTCGCCCCGGTTTGATCGTCATAGAAATGATATTCACCCCTCTTTCTCTTCCCGCAAACAATAATCGACTCGGCTGCCTCATTTGGATTGTCTCGGCCTCGTCTAACGTAACACAATATCTTGGGGATTTGGCTGGCATGGCAAGGTAGGCCGCTGCGTCGTAGTAATATATAATGTGCCAAAGACAACTCAAATAGCCAGCACAACAGTTTGACAGCATGGCTTTGTCTTTGTGTGTTCACGGTAGGTGTGAACACTTTTAAGTTACTAAATAGCTGATAATCCCTACACAGCAGCAACAAGCACTTCTCAAAAATTACAACAATGGACATCCCCTAATACGTTTTCAGAGGAAATATGCACAATTTGTGGATTTTTTTTTTGTGATACGTAAATATGCGAAAACTAATTCCAGCAAACTAAATGTAAGAATAAAAACGAGAAATAAATTCCCGCAAAAAATTAAGAACTTTACAGTATATTATTTTAAAAGACAGATGTCCGAGGTCTTAAAAGACTGATTTTCACATTTTGTTGCAATAGTTTTAAAGTCATTGTTTTTTTTGTTTTTTTCCCCTTGTTAGGATAGCTGGTGATGAATGGTTGTTAACCAATGAAGATACAGAAGTTTTCTACCCCGAAATTGGCGTGGTAAGGAATTTGCTTTATACTTTTAATTATAAATAGTTAATCTCAGTTGGCAAACTACAAGATAATTGAGGACTGTTTTACATGAATATGAATACTACAGGTGTATAATACTTATTTTGTAACAGTAGATTCAATGTTGCAGTTTACAGTTATTTTATCCACATTTCTGTAGGAAGTGATAGGGAGGGTAAGGAAGACCATATTGTGTAAAGGGCAGTATTGTGTTGTCCTGGACCCCATGGATAAGAAAGGGCATCCCAAGCTCGGTCAGAGAGAGCTGAGGAAAGGATTGTCCAGTTTCTTCCTTCACCCAGGTAAATCTGGCAAAAATTTGCTGATAACTAATTAATATAGATTTTCTGGATATCTTTAAAGTACAACCATTGCGTTTTGTGACAAAACATATTTGCATTCTGAAGCCCAATTTAGGTTTCATGATATGGACCAAGGTTTTTTTTTTTTTCAAGAAATGTTATACTGTACTGATCCAACAATTTATTAGTTTTTCACTTTGTGGGTGCAGTTAACTGTGTCGTTTGGCTGGCACACCATCAGCAGAAGAAGATAACTTTAACAGGGTTCGAATTTGGCGCCCGTCCATCAGTCCGAGACAGGTAAAAATTCTGACGGACTGGCAAGATCACGCTGAAGCCAGTCTGTCGGACTGGTTTAAAATTCTGAGGTAAAATAGTTTGCAATGTGAATGATTTCCAGAAAGTTATTTGTAATACCCCTGCTTGTAACAGCATTAGATATGACCGCGCTCTCCGGTTGAATGAAAACTGACCCGCCATCTTTCTGCTGCACGAGTTGATTCTCAGTCTAGTAGCCGAGCACGTGACAACTCAGGACTGTATATACCACGACTGGGGTTGTTTCTTTCACAGATGAACGTAAAAAGGGAAGAGGGAAAGAAAAAAATTGGAAATCATGCTTATTGCCTGGAAAGTTATATTTCTAGACGTGTGCGACACGCACTTTTTTGTCATGCTATATAACAGACACAGACGCAAGAACTTCTTCTCCGTAGCTATGTTATTCCGCAACATTTCACGCCATTGTCTGACTTAGGTTAAACCAAATTTAATTTTTCTTTCATCAAGCTAACTTATAATTGTAGCCTACACTTATTATATGTATTTATGCACATTTAGCCTTATTAATATTTTTTTCAAGTATTTTATCTTTGACAAGTGAACGAGTGGAAAATATGCCACACTGCTATTTTTGATCTAATTAGTAGTAATGGCTTTCCGTTTGACGGACTGGTACAAACTCAGACGGACTGGTAAAAACTTTAGATCGCCAGTCCGACGGTCTGATGGAGATTTTTCCCAATTTCGAATCCTGTTTAAGCAGGTCCATAAATCTCCTTGGCAACTTTTAATAAATTGCCGAGTTAAAGGGATTGTTGTCACAAATAAATGAAAAGCCCTGTAATGTGACTTAAAACACCTAGAGAAAAAATTAGATTCCCTTTAGGTGCAATTATTGCTGTAAAGTTCATGTATGTTTGCTTTTCTTTTACCACCCAAGGTGAGAGTTTATTGGATGGTATTCAGAATGCCCATCTCTTGACAGAAAATGAAGCTGTCGTTATTCAGGCTCTGGATTCCTTTACTGAGGAAGTCCCTCTTATTCCTTCTGAAGCTGCCGCGTCAGGTTTGTCTGATGTGGCCAGTTCCAGTAAATCTAAAGGTCCAATTCCTAGTACGATCAAAGATGGCAGATCTGTTGCTTTGAAGGATTCCCATTCTGCTACGTCTAAGGATTCCAAATCCGCTACGTCTAAGGATTCCCAATCCGCTACGTCTAAGGATTCCCCATCCGCTACGTCTAAGGATTCCAAATCCGCTACGTCTAAGGATTCCCAATCCGCTACGTCTAAGGATTCCCAATCCGCTACGTCTAAGGATTCTCAGTCAAGTACACCCAAGAGTCCCCGTTCAGGTATATGTCTTTGGAAAATCACAACATTTCTTTGAAAACTAATAGAATAATCACTTATAAATGTTACATGAACTTCTCTGTTTTATTTATTTTTTATGAATCATCATGCACCTCAATTTAACTGAAAAGTATGAACCATTGTATATACCAGCACCAATATTGATACGTTGTTTCAACTTTGGTTAGTCAATGATTGGAAATTGAAGATTTAGGGAAGGTCAGGAAGATACCAGTATATATATATTTTTGTATAAATGTAGAGAAAGAAAATTTTGCTTGCCTCCACCGGGATTCGAACTCGGGTCTCTGGCCAGCAGGGCCAACGCTCTAACCGACTGAGCCACAGAGCATGTACCATGTACATGTACCTATAATAAGCTGATTTAAAAAAAAATGAACATATTTGATTTGAGTACAACGTTAAACTAGATAATCAAATAGATAAATAAACAGTATAACTTGAAAACACATTAACTGATTAACTTCAGACTTGGAATATAGCTTCCTCCTGTTAAGATGATGGGTGATATTGTATTCCACCAAATTCTTCCTAACAAAAATGGCTGCCATCATGACTACATATATTCACCCAAATATGTTGTGACCAGTTTTAAACAAATTCCCAGTGAAGATGATGGATTGTGGATTGCATTCCACCAAATTCTGTGCAACAAAATGATGGCCATTCTCACATGGGGTGTCAACACTTTAACTTTTAATTAGATTCAGTAGTTAATTATCACTTCACACTTAGAATGTTCCTCCCTCTTGTTGATAAATGGTATTTCATAGCTCCAAATTCTGAGCAACACTATGCATGTAGCTGTCATTATGGTATTTATATTTGGTAAACACATAATGAAATGAACACTGTAACTTTAGAAGTAATTTAATTCAAAGATGGGATATAGTTTTCATGTGTTAAGATGATGGATGGTCAACAGTAAACAACAACACTAACTGAACCATAAAAAATAAAAAATATAAAAACAAACTTGGTTAAAAAACATATTATCCTCCAGTGTGACATCACATACATAGCCTAGGCTAGACACATACTGTCCTTTAGCCAGAGGGATATGATACAAGTGCAGAGTAAAATATTTTATTTTATTTTTAGGTGTTTGAATATAACTAATAAATATGGCTAAATAATGGCATAATAGTTTTGGTTAGTAATGTGTTTATGATTTCTGTTTTATCAGATGTTACAAAGATAAAAAGAAAGCCAGGTGATAGATGGATGATCAAAGGCCCATGTGTTTACATACCACCTATACAGGTTAAGATAATTAGTCAAAGGTATGTTATACTATTACACGCTTGACCCAGCATACTCTCCTCCCAACATATTTAATCCATTATTTCCATACTTTCCTCAAAGTTATGATCACTGAATCTGTATGTTATAGTTCTGTCGTATTGTTCTGCATACCTAAATTGCAATGCCAGGTGAATTCACTATGAAGTACCTGAAATACAACCGGATTGATATGATCATATTTTTTTAATTATTATTATTTTTTTTTTTCAGGACTAAGATTCCGTTGAGTGAGAATGAGGGTGTATATGTTAGGGACATACAGGCTGGAACGGTTTGTTAATAAATACTTTATCTCCAATTACTGTGGTTTTCTTTTGGCCACATCAGATTAGGATAAAGTACTGCAATATTCTTCTCATAAATAATAATACACTTGACAAGTTTTGTCTACCTGAAGCTTAGCTACACCTGGAAACATAAGACTAGATATCCAGGTGAACGGATTCATTGCCTTCTATTTCTTTAGTATTTTATTATTCCTGGATATTTGATCAAATATATCACCTACATTGTACATGTAGTTGTCATATTGAATTTGGGTTCATTTTGAATATAAGTATCTGTTTGATTTCATTTTAAATAAATTACTTACCTGGGTACTTTAATGTATATTTGTGCCATACTTTCATGAATTTCTTATCTAATGTACACTGCAGGTGAGAGCAGAGAATGGTCCACAGTCTTACATGCTGACAGAATTTGAAGAACTCTGGGAAAAACCTCTGTCTGACCTTGAGGAGAACCTGTTACGGTTTGTCTCTGTCATTTTTATCTGTTTCTTCTGTAAACTTGTATAAATGATAATTTGGTATCAAAGAACTCAGGGGCCTGTCTTTCGAAGGATTCTTGGCCACTTTTCCACCTAATTTTCCTTGTTCTGGTCATTAGATTGGGCATAAGGTACCAAGCTTCGGAAAAAGCCATACTGTTTACTTTAATTAGCAACTGAAGATTAGAACTCCCTCCATAGTGTTCAGAAGAATCCCGCTGAAGTAGCCATCCACATAAAAGCTAAAAGACCTGCACGGACTGTGATGGTTTCAACCCAATCAATTATGTTACTGTGTTTGCATGATAGCCTGTTTTCAGGAACATGTCATAATATCTATCTATATGTCTTTGAATTCTAGATCTGTGTTCATTAAAGCATCTACAGATTATTTACAAATTAGGTCCCAGACTGCTGTCATCATGATTGACATATTTAAGTAAAAATAAATGTATTGTTCTTAAAGTGACATCAAGCATTGATGTTTCCTGTTGTAGACAAGGTGGAGGTTTGGGTTCAGAAGACATCAGGAAAGTGGCCTACTTCGAACAATCCATAGACCCGGAATTTATTCAGGTACAGATATACCCAGTAGGATTACATAGTAGAAGATAACAAGATTCAAGTTAAATTTTGGACGGAGGTTTCTTGGAAATTTCACCTGAAAAACCTGGTGGTTTTAAAAGATAAAATAGTGCAGCATTGCTTACCACTGATATCTGGTATATCGAATTAAATACACTGATATCTTAAATCACTGATTTCTCAAATGTAGTTCTGTACTGTTCAGATATTTTTGACAAATTCCATGAATTGTCTCGAAAACATTGCCTTGATTTTTGCTTGATTATTTTTTTTATCTATACCCCATCCATTTATCATCCGTTTGTCTTGCCTGGTTTGCAGAGCTTCCTATGCCCTTGTCATCCCTGGGCCTATGGGCAAACGGAATTGTTTGAGTAAGCCTTGAGCTTTTTGTTAGATGTCAGTAAAGTTGATGGTGTTTCCTTCACCCATTGGGTTAGTACACCTTCAAATGAGTGTGATAACCTAAAGTACAGACTTAACTCCTAATCTAACCAATTTTCCTTCTGTTCTCTAGGGCCGTAACAAAAGCCGTGTGATAAGGTACCGTTGCCCTGGTAACACAGCTGTGCAGGTGTATAACTACCAGAAGAAGACCAGTCGGGTGGTGTTTGGACCAGAGCTGGTCATCCTCGGCCCTCATGAGAACTTTAATGTCCTCAGTCTAAGTGGTAAGTCTTTATGTCAGCATGTCTAAAGCAAACTCTGTGACGGAGTGGTGTAGAGCGCACACTTCCAGAGTGCATGCTTCTAGTCCACAGATCCCCCTCACATTTGTGGTCGTGATTTCAAACACCTGAATGGCATGTATGTGGGTTGGTCTGCCACCTACGAGGAAAAGGTTGTGGGTTTTCTGGTTCTATCCAGATTTCCTGCCACAATAATCATAACACTTTATTTAATTAGAATAATGCTGTCAAATTAATTGGTCTCCCCTGGTGTTCTCAATAACAATACATTTCTAGCAATACAGTAATAAAAGAACATTAATAACTTGTTTAATATTTTTGATTAAAAAGATGTTTTCCTAACTGATATTATTGAAAGTCAAATTTAAATGTAATCTGTGGGCTAACTCAGTGAAATTTGTCTGCTTGGGTGGGAGGATCCTGTGCACTGGTGTTCTCTGATCTAAGGGTAGGGGAAGCCGATTTGTTTGTGGTGTCCTGTTGTTTCATCTTTTTAATGTATTGTCATGTCTTGTGTTTTGTCAACATCGTTAAGGTTGATTTCCTTCAGCCATTGGCAGATGGGTCTGGCACGCCGTCATTTGAGGGAAATAACCTTAAATACGGCTTAAATCACCAACTAAACAAGCAGTGAACAGGGACATTTGTCCAACCTTGAAGTAATTTATTTGAATTCATTTTATTTCTCAGCTGGTAAACCAAAGAAAGCAGATGCACTCAAATCAATCTGTCTGATGTTAGGACCTGATTTCATCACAGACATTATTGAGGTACCAGAATCTAGTTGATCCACTGAACAGCTTAACATAATAAAGCAGTAAAGAAACTCTGAATAGGTCCATAGTATGTCTCAATATTTCGACTTCATTTAAGTCATCTTTGGGATAATTATAAATTCATTAAAGGACAGTGGCATATATATACTCGTTTGGCTAATGATTATAAAGCAAACAAAAATATTAAATACATGTAGTGAAGAATCAGGTGTTTTTTATACAAGGGATTTGGTGTGGATTAGAAGTTGAGGGCTCATATAAGTGCCAGTCAGTTGGCTAATAAACACAGTAGAAATGACATAAATGACAATATTTAAATATTGCAGTCCTGACTCAGATTATTAAATTATATAACATACACGTGACACCAAGTAAGGATAAAAGGGCAAACAGGATACAAATTGCATACATAATGTATATTAAAGAAAATATTATTTTTTTTAGACTATTAGTTAATATGAATTTAACATGATAATGCTTATGGTAGTTGGTTCATAGGGTGAACTGTAATAAAATATGTAATGGGTAAGTTATCTGAAACTGGTCACCAAACAATCAGACCAGATGAGCACATACATGTTGTTGTTTTGAGTTGAAATTACGGTAAAAATGCAAATTGAGATATTGTTTAATAAACAGAAACAATATTGCTGTATTAACTTCTTTTACCCAATCAATGTATTTAACATTATTGTTTGTCCTATATTGTCGATGTGCAAAATTCACGATCTCAATAAATGATATTTAGTTAATTTTGTTCTGGGCCATTTTTAGTGAGATCTTTTTGTTATCAATCACAGGTGGAGACGTCTGACCACGCCCGACTTCGTTTACAGATTGCCTTCAACAACAAATTTGAGGTAAATAAGGAGAGTGGTTGGCAAGAATCTCATGTGACAGGGTTTTCTGATCAAAGCGGTTTGAGAAAGTTTGTTGTGGCCTCTTTCATAGCTCCATGCTAATCTGAGTGTACGATATGAGTGAAATAAAGTTTGTTGTTAGCCCTCGGTCAAATAAACCATTAAAGTCATGGATGACTCCAATATTATTACTTTATATATAGTCACAAGTTTCATGTGAATTATCAACGGATCTCTACGTATGTGTCTGGAGATACTACCTTTTCTGATTGTCAACCAGTCTCACCATTGACCTGGTGAAATACACTCCGCAGACTGTAGGTCTACCAAGGAGTGTCCTACTTCCACATCAGACTGTAGAGTAGTATTCTAATCATAAGATGTCCTCTCCACTCCCCCCTCTCCCATTATCACCTATTCTGATTGTCAACCAGTCTCACCATTGACCTTGTGAAATACACTCACCAGACTGTAGGTCTACCAAGGAGTGTCCTTCTTCCACATCAGACTGTAGAGTAGTATTCTAATCATAAGATGTCCTCTCCACTCCCCCCTCTCCCATTATCACCTATTCTGATTGTCAACCAGTCTCACCATTGACCTTGTGAAATACA
>JAVFBZ010045589.1:0-10448 GCA_032466195.1 Katharina tunicata
GGGTGCCTGTTGGCGATTGGTTTGAGATGGCAATCAATAAGTTCTGAAATGTGGTAAGATTCAGAACCACAGTCTGACAATAAGGTCTACCTGGGGGCATAGACGATTGAGGCCATTTCTCCTGTGGTTTGTGGATTTTCGGAAGAATGTAAAAGAGTCTATTTTTGGATTCCCGTCCTGCTAGTAAAATAATCGCCTTGCCTAGTAGTGAGGAAGTTTTAATCCTCTAAAGAAAGGATTATTTTGTTGAAATTCATCCTGTTTTCTGGCCAAATAGAATTATCTAATTTTTTAAATGATCAAGATTAATCAACAGGCGCTCTGCCTCATTTATGTTATCCTTTCTTGCCATTATAACCGTAGCAGACCCTTTATCATCTGTACTAAGATTTGCAACACTAGCAGTAATCTCTGGGTCAGAGATTGGCGGTGCATAACCAGTTTTTTCTGCCAATTACTTCTGTATCTATCTGCTCTAGCCAAAGTATCACGATAACCGAATATATAACCGTATTTCTGAATCTTAAAATCTCTTTTAGAGTATTTCTTGGGGGATGGGACGAAAGAAAAGGAGGGACCTATCTGATGCAGTTTAGATTATATCTTTGGTAAGGGTTTTTTAAGACTTGAATTTGTGTTTTTTTCTATATTGCTGAAGGCTAAGGAAATAAGATAAGCTCTAAGACTGGTTGGACCCAGGAGAGAATACTGGGTGCGATCACGCGGAAGCCATCGAATGTACTGCGCACATCATCTCGGACGTGATAAGATCATCGCCATTTTGGCCGTGACATTTTCACAACCTGTGGGTCAAACTGCCAATGTAGATAGATTCCAGTTTCCAATTATTTTACATTCAAAACATAATTTACTCCTGAACTAATAAATATGGTTATCTTAAGCCATATGAAATTCCTTCGATTACCCTATATTTTCTTACGTGTTTATTGTCCATACTGCGGTAAATAGTATACCATTAAAATATTTAAATGTACCATTTTGATACATATTCATACACATATCACGGCCGAGCTAAGTGATGGCAGCGAAAAATAACGAGAAATCACGCGAGATTTTGCCGATTGGGGTGCCATTGATAACGATGACCGGATTTCTGACTTGTCCAGTTTGGTGTGGTATACCACCAAACACCCACTCCATTTACGGGACATAATTTAAGTTACTATAGAAAACGTGGACAGTCCACTCAGAAGTCATCGAATGAACTGCGCACATCAACTCGGACGTGATACGATCATCGCCATTTTGGCGGGACTTTTTCACAGTAGACTATTGGCATGATCCAATGAAACGAAGTAGAACTACTGGCACCAAAACATATTCTCAACATATAGAGATATTTTTAACACAAAAATTAAAAATACTAAGCCTCTAGACTACCCAAAAGGACACAGAACATGAAAACATCCACAAGTACTTCTCATTACAATGGTTTTATTTGATTTTCTTTGTTTGTACAAACCTCCCAATCCATATAGATAAAATAGTGAAGTAGTACGTTAAAATATATCGTTTGTTTGCACAAAGTATATTACTGTACGGCCTAACATAGGAGTAAAATAGCATCTTATTGCATAACAATTTTACGTTGTTGGGTACACGAGTATAACAACGCGCTCAATTATATATTGATCTTAATACGTTTTCATCACATATCCGATACTAACAACACTGGGCTATGAACCATCGCCTCAAAACTTAAGATAGGCTGCAATTTAAGGGTGAATGATATTTATCTCTATTCGTGCGTTATTTATTATAATGGAACATTTTAAGGAAATCGGAAGTTCTGACTTATTTGAGACAGTTTGCGGGGCGAATGAAGTCAGACAAAATAGGTTCGACAGGCGAAACAGATTGGCATGGAGGTAGAGGGTACTACGGGTGTGCAGGGTGTCGTAGGTGTGCGACTGGAAATTTGACATGGGTTGAGTGCTTAATCTAGGTTGTTAGGACAGGTGGATAAAGATTGGGTAGGACAGATTCGCATGCTTGTACGAGGTCCTACAGTAGTTCAGGTTATCTTAGAGTAGTTCATATATGCGTACTTTCAAGATGTTGACCATTATCTCTTATGTTGCAGTAACAGTAACAAAATAATAGCGGTTCAAAGTGGCTTGTTTTTCTTTTCCTAATAAAGAAAATTGATTTTTGCACCAATTTCTATGGAAGACATGATACACAATAACAATTCTGAGCTAAACAGACAAATACCTCATCAACAATAAAAAGCCATTGGGAATTTAAGTCCTGTATCAGACTATCAAAACAGTAAATAGACCATTGAGTCATTGTCTTGACACTCAATTTCTCCAAAATTCTAGAATGTAAACTTGCTCCAGACAAACAAAACATGTTGAATGAGTAGTTAAATCTAATTTTTGTATTTAATTTTATAGGGGTTTTACGCCATACTTAAGGTTTTTTCACTCATATGATGACATGCCAGCCCAATGGGAAACGGCCATAGCCCTAAATGACACTGGCAACAAAGTACAATAACAGGAAGAAAATCAGTACACCACAACAAATCAGCTTACTGATAAAAACTTATCGTTACAGTATGTTTAAGATTGATTTGTGAAACATGGGTCAGGACACAGGGGGATTGCCCCCAACAGACTGCATACACTTACTTAAAGCTGTTGATTATTGTGCTGTTGTCAAAAGTATAAATCATGAATGTCGGACTCCGCTGCGACCAGCGCACACGAGTCAAATGTTGATGACAAATTTATGACGTGGAGCGAATTTTGAATGCTGAACTGCAAAATTTAAACTGATATTTATACTAGACCCTTTGCAGAAAAAAAAAAATACAACGAAAAGCATAACAAAGTACTTGTTGATAACACCCAAAACTGAAAATACAACACTTAAAGTTAATATCTACATATGATCAGCACTTCAACAATTGGTTTGTGTGGCACATCACCTTCAACTCAAAAGCTCTGACAATGTAATATTTTACACTTCTACAGAAGACCTATTTGTTTATATGTTTTTTTAGTAAACCAATTAAACCCAAACAAGTAAAAGAAGCCAGAACCTTTGCAGGTAGCTTTAAAATCATGATAAAAATGATTAGTCCACGAGGGTGAATCGCTTTACTGTGAAGAGTTACTTGTAGATAAAGAACTATGATTTGATAAAATACAAAAGGCCTGGGGTTTATTCCAAAACAATCTATTAAAAATTCCATTCTAATGAAGAATAGTTCGAAAAAAATAGGATTATTTGAACTTTTTTGACCAACTTTGACAATTAATTAAGCCGATAAACTCGCAGTCTAATATACAAATAGAGAATATGTAATGTAACGTTCACGATTAAGAGCACTTAAAAATTTCCCATATAAATATTATAGCTGTAATGATAATAATAATAGTTTAAAAAAGTAAAACAAAAAGACTGCATAGACATGAAAGTATTGAAGTTTAAAATCATTAGAATCCCCATGATTTAATTTTGTCTCTTTCTTTTCTTAATAGTACGCAACTAACCAAATAAATCTCAAATACATGATTATAAGTTAACATTTCCAAACTAAATTTTAGCCGTGATTTAGACAGTAGTAGAAAAACTTGACTTGTTTAGAAACACAGAAAACTTTCAAAATCATGAATGCGCTTTACAATTATTAACATGTATGTATAACATTTTGATCGCAAAACTTTCACCATGTTTCAGGCATCTTTGGAAAAACCTGTTCTTTCACATGATTAGAACTGAGGAAAGTAAGGAATATAATTTTATTGCACAACGGAGTTGATAGCTGAGATTATAAATTTTAAAAGAAATATGCTGCTTTTTATTTAGAAATTCCAAAATTTGTGTAAAATATGCTGCTTTGTGTTCTGAGGCTCAAGTAATGTGTTTATGATGAAAGGAAGTATCCTTTCAAATGTCCAAAAATAAATAAAATATTAAAACCCTTAGTCCAAAGTTAATGCTGATTTTATTTTTCGGGATCTTTATACACAAGTCGTTTATCTCCTAGAAAAAATTCCAACCATGCAAATATTACTTTATTTTATCATGTTCGTAAGTTAGCAATTTTCAGCTTCAAGGTTGAATATAATACTAAAATGAACCAGTTTGAATCTTTAAATATAGAAATTCAAATTAAAGGTTACCTTATAAAGGAAAAGTCAACCCCAAAATAAAGTGTGGGGAAAATGAAAGACCTTGATGAGCTTATTTGAAAAATAGCTGTCAATAGTTTTGGAGATTTTTTTTTGGAAGGAGAAAAAGTCACTCTAGCATTGAAATGTAAGGTGGACCATGGGGCCATATGTTTTTGAGTAATTCGTGTGAAATGAAATGTGTTTCAAAACAACTCACAATGGAACCAAATCAACATACGTGTATTTGTTTTTGGATACATAAAATAAAGCACTCCACAGCAGTAAGTAAATAAATCTGTTTGATTTATCTGTGTCACTTGGTCTTAAACTTAGATATGTTCTCAACTGTCCACCATACAACACTTTGAGAGGGTCAGAATATGTTACTTTTACTGGATGCCAAAGTTGAAAAAATGACTATTTGTAAACAGCTAACCAAGACCTTTTGTTTTTCAAAAGACTTCTCCTTTAATGCAAAATTGTCGGGAATGGGCTTAAACGTAAATTAATAAATTATGTATTTTAAGAAAGGCACAGTTTCAAAGGCAGTTATTCCAAAAGTCTCTATTTAATTACGATATTAAAATCAGTATTTTCACAATCTGACTGCTTGTGGCCTTTAAAGTAATCTTACACACGTATGAACACATGTATGAGAAAAAACCCTGTTTTAAGATTATAAGTATCTGTATAAGTTTTAATCCCTCAATTCAAAAACGCCAGTGATTGAAAATGTCTAATACCTGCTTGCATTCTAATTGAGCTGACTTTTAAAGTGGGGCAATTGTTTTCTCTGGAATTATATCTGAATATTACCAATTAGTGCAGAAATTGAGCAGTGCACCAAATGTATGCTGTTTTATTCCTAATCCGACTTAAGCAAATCATTGTGGAGTTTCATTTGATCATGAATAATGAACTGTAGTCTTAATATTTGCACTAACAGTGAATAAAAACCGTGTCCGTCTCATTTTATTTTTACATTAACAAATATGGTTACTTTCCAACCCAAACATTTTCCTCGTTATAAAATTTGGTCCGATTATTTCTGCTGTTGAATGAAACTATATTTTCATTACAGAAGTTGACATCCCTCAGCATCCCCCCCAACCCTCACAAAAAAAATGAAAAAAACCAAAAATCCTGTTTGAAACTATATGAATACTTGTATGGAGTTTGTAAAAATGTAGAAAAAGAATAATGTATATGTTTCCATTCAGATTAAACCATCCTTAGATTTAATTTGTTCCATTTCATATAATCACGATTTAACGGATACATGTTTCCGTTATTATTTTGAAGTGTTTCTGATAAAGAAAATGTTTTGTTTATAGTTGCATCCGTCTCAGTCAGATAAGAACATCACCAATATGACCAAATTCCGCACAATAAATACCTTGTCAATTTTGTCTTCTTACAGTTACATATGATAGTATAAACTCAGGTATTGATGTCCAATTCACGTTTTTGCATAATATATATAGTTATGCAAAAGCATGTAAACATAACTGGATAATACACTTATATAGTACAATAAAAAACTAAATATACAATTTTGTTTTACAATATCTAAAAAAAATCGGAAAGTTCAAACACGTATATTCATCACAGCCCAGAAATTTCTACAAGGTACTCAAATCAAAAACAAGTACTTTTTTTTCAGGTTTCAGTTTAATATAAATAACATTCTACTTAAATTGCGGTTTGTTTGTGTGATTGAGGTTTTACGCTGTACTTACGGTCATTCCAGGCGTATGACATCGTGCAAGCCCAACGGGTGGAGGAAACCACCCTAAAGGACCCTATGCTGGCAACATAGAAGCCGCCACAATAGATTTCCAGGACACCACAACAAATAGACTTCCTTAAGACCCTTAGCTAAGAGAGCACTAGGCCACAGCCTCTTCCCAACGACCTGCACTTCATTTGGGTGTTTAATAAATCAATTAATCAAAGATTTATTTTCCGTCAAGTGCACTTGTAGAAATTTCTGTACAAGATGAAAAGACTAAGTAAGACATCACTTTTCTTTGTCATAACACATTGACAGAAATAATAGATGATATGCAGAGGACATATTTCAGAAATATATTGACTGTGGATAAATGAGGCATCACATAGGCATATAAATATATTTATGTATATATAGTAAAGTCTGATTATAGGCATCGGACATATCTTAAATGGTCACACCTGTTAAACAAAATGGTACATGCCCTTTAGAGCGTTTTAGTCTGAAACAGACTAGTCAAAGGTTATTGGGTGAATCCATACTTCCAATGAAGTGGGGATAGGTGAGAATGTCAGATACCTATATTCAGACTTGTTTTCAACAAAGGGGAGAGCACTTAGTGTAGAACATCTCTACTAATATTTGAGACTCTTGATAGTTTGTTAGGGTCTGGCCTAACCAGTGGTTGTGTGCTATCCTGACTCTGTCCCTCCACATCAATGTCCAGTAGAGTCTTGTGGTGAATGATGTGAGGTGGTGTACTGCCGGGCGAGGGGCGTGAACGCGTTGAGAAGTAAGGCGGCGTATTCTCACTGTAATCCGGAGTGGGAGTGCCCGTCGAGGGACGTGCTGTTTCTCGAGACATAAGCACAGGGGTAGGGGATGAAGTTTTTAAAATAGACAGTGGTTGAATAGATCGTTGTCTGGGCCCTACATTCAGGGTTTTTGGGCGCTCTGCGTGTTCGGGGCTGTAGAATCTACGCGGGGGGATAGGTGGCTGACTAGGGGATGGTGTCCCCACCGAATCTGACCTAGACCAGGGGTCACTCTCATACGCCAGGCCAGAGGAGTTTGAGGTATTTGAAGGTGTGCGCTTATGAGAGTTATAAATCTGTTTACTGGGATTAAATTCGTCCTCAAAAGTCACTGAGTGTCGTTGTGGAGTAAGTTTAGAGGCAGGTTTCACTGTATCGTAAGCGCTACTTTCTGACATTTGTCTTTGAAATAAGAAATTTTTATCTTGAGAAGGGGACAAAGAAATGAGGTGACTTTCGCCCTCCATTGATCTACGTGGAGAGGTAGAGTTGGCAGGAGAGCCCGAGAGTCCCTCTCCTAAAAATGCATGGTTCTGTTCTGTTGTTTCAGTGAAACGCATTGGGCCACCTTCGGAATAAACAGCCGGTCTGTGCCGCGCCTGGACCCCATGATATGTGTGATGAGGGTAACCAGAAGCACTTGAAAACTGGTAATTTTTAAAGTCACCCTCTGGTTCTATAATGGAGTCTCGCACAGCCGAAAAATAAGCGTCTCTCCTATTCATAATAAAGGAGTCTCGCTTTGAGGGCGTTTTCTCCTCACTACTGGCACCTAAAACATCCGGGTGAATTCCCGTGGTTTTGGAGAGTCTAATATCAAAGCCTGCAGCCACCGAGGCCAGAATCACAGCCATATTGTACAACATTGATTCACTTTTCTTGGATCCGCGAATGCTGATGGCGTCGCCATTCTGTGGAATGTTTGTTTTGTTCTTTGTTTCACCTGTAATATCCTCTGGCCAAACATCCTCTTCATCGTCTGAAACAGAAAGTGACCGTAGAGCCATCCGTTCACAAATAATCACCTACATACACTGTGCACAGCGGTTGAAAATCACAAACTCATTGAAAAACAATACATTACATTTTTCACTTCAATGGTTCAGATACATTTCTTAGTTACAGAAATAATTTTATTTTATTTAATCGCCCTGTAATCAAAAACAAAACTATTTTTCACGTTACATTTTTAAAAACATACAACAGGAAACAAAACAGCATTTTTTTTACATATATTACCAGATCCGTCTGCAGACAGAGTTTGGCAAAAATGAATGTTTTCTGTTTGTTTGTTTGAATGGACTTTTATGCTGCTGTATTTAAGGTTATTTCACTCACATGACAGTGCACGCACAAGACAACACAGGAATTTTCAAGGACAAAAAACAGAATGCCACACCTATTCAACTTCCTTATGCCTTTTGTTATTTATCCCTGAACTAGAATCTGTTCAGTATCAGAGAGTGTATTTCCCAAAAGAATGAATACTGTTCCTCATGCTCCTAATCTCAGTGAGCACCAGGGCACAGGGAGCTCCTGACACCACCAAATTGTCAGAAATTATAAAAATTACTCCAGAACCCCACACAAATTTTTTGCCAAACAGGACTCATTTGGACCTCAAACAAAGCTTAGCAACTCATTAGCAGCTTAATATCATTAGATAATTTGAAAAATTACTAATTAAATTACATGTACATGTAGCCAACAAAAACTTTTAATTTGCATATTTCCATTACGGTCTTACATGGTTTACAACAGTGCAAGCCACCAATAAAGTAAATAACCCAGTATGGACTTACAGAATTCTTTGAGAGCACCAATATTGGAATGACCACTGAGGTTTTTCAAGGTTTTCTCCAGGTTAGGGGCGCTTTTTGACCAGCGACCGTCAGCGAAAATCACAGAAGAGCGTTGATGTCTATCCTTTTGGACAGAGTTTGGTCCCCATGTTGAGCCTTTTACCATACCCACAGGGTCTGTGCAGGAACAATAATAATAATAAAAGGTATATCAATAATAATAGCTTTAACTTGAGACGAACAAAATATACAGACAAAAAATATGTCATCCCTTTGGTTATTGGAAAATATAAAACATACAATTCCTAACATTTGGATGTACCAAAATCCAGTGTAAACCAACAGAATTCTTTAGTATTGTTTCGGTAACACAATAAACAAAAGAATCATACAATGTACCATTAATAAAGCCAAATTTGCAAACTGTGAAATTCAGCATTCATTTTTAATCTGCCTGCTCTCCAAACAAGGCTAAATTACCCCTCTCAAACTGACGCAGCAGGCAGACATCCGGTTATTGTAGTGTACCAAAAGTTAGACCAAGTTCCTGTCTAATCCAAGAATCACTTTATGAGCGTGGTATGTAACGCAGCTTGATCTAAAGCTCTAAGCATGAGTTTCATAATAATCTTTGTTAATTTTAAAATATAGCACTTAAGGCTACAGAGTTTTTAAAATTCAATTCTGTGGTCCCGTTGGGTGTCTGCTTGTATGCTTTGACTCTTTTAGTATTAGAAATAGTAAACAATCAGTATTTATTGGAGTAGTAAGAAAACATGGGCATAAAATCATCAGTCATTCAGAATTCATTTAACATCTTTAAAATATCTGCTGCACAAAGTACAATTTAATCCAATATTTTTCCAACTAGTGCTTTTTCACAATATTGCACAAAAACGTCAATGTTGATCTTTCAGTTCCATAGATCATTTAAAAGAAAGAAGAGACACTTTTGAAACCATCACGTGACTTTCTTTAAAGTTATAAAACTGTTGTTTTAGATTTATATTTACATTTCATTTTAATAATCTGAGAAAACTGTGTTGTACTCACATGCAATAGCCCTGAGGCGAGGTTGGAAAGGCAGGTTGGGTGAAAAAGGTGTGACTGGTGGGGGGCTTTCTGGGCTTCCAGGTAGGCCCCTTCTGTCAAAACGACTTGATTTATCATGCTGCACTGTGATGTTGTGACGAAAATCTAAAACACCAATATCAAAACAACACATTTAACTAAAACAAAAAGACCAAAAGATACATGATCTCTGTATTTCCCTCACGTTAACAGAGAAGATTTACAGAAAACTGACGTCATCCAAAACATCAAAGACAACATGCGTGAAACCTGGAAGACTATACGGCTGTACAACCTTAGCAACACAGTCAGGATGGATTGATAGGTGTTGTACGCCTTTCAAATGGTTACTTCACTCATTTTACGGCGTACCAGCCCATTGGTTGAATGAAACCACCATAAAGGGCGCTGGCAACACAGATTACAGAACAGGGCAAACAAAAAACAAAGAAAAACAAGAGGTGAGTGTGACTCACTTAATCCCATCGGAAGTTCTCTTTCAATAAATAGAATGAAACAAAGGAGTGGGGATAGTCATGGGTTCACATCAGACTCTTTGAGACTGTTTACAACTAAAGGCGTAAAGTTGTACTTGTAAAGTGTCTTAGTCTTAATTGGAGTTAAGGAAAAACTGTCATTATTATATTATTATGTATTATCATGTTGCATTGGAAACCAGAAATTTGCTTAGAATGGCCCCATTTTAAATAGGAATGTAGTTAGGTGTAAGGCCAATGTGTTTCCAAAATTTGAAAACCCTGTGTTAAAGGGTATTGTTTCTTGTTCACGCCCTCTATACAGAAGGACGGATGGACAGACAGACGGACAATTTGATTGGAATGACCCCATTTTAAATAGGAATGTAGTTTAGTGTAAGACC
>JAVFBZ010045611.1:0-10448 GCA_032466195.1 Katharina tunicata
GAGCCCCTTCTTTTTACACAGTAACACTAGTAAAAACTCTTGTCATCATCAATCTTGTATCAAATATTATGGTGATATTATGGTACTTTCTTGTGCTCTTTGGCGAGCCGAGGGGTTTTGGACAGCAGAGCTTCATGTTTGTTTTTGTTGAGAAGGTCACCATTTAACTGGCAAGCTGCTATTTGGAAGAAAATCAACCTAAGTTCATTATGTATTAGTAATATCATTAAAAACAAAAATTCTCAATTTAATTGTGAAGTATCAAACACAAAAGTGGTTGGTTGGGTGGGAGCCTCCTGTGCCCTGGTGCTCTCTGAGCTAAGGGGTATCAGGAAGCTGGTTTGTTGTGTTCTGTTTTTGTTCTGAAAATGCATTATGGCGTCTTCTATGTGGGCAGGGTTGTTTAAGGTGGTTTCCTGCACCCATTAGGCATCCACGCCTTCATATAAGTGAGACAACCTTAAGTACGGTGTTAAACCTAGATCATTCCTAAACAACCATAAAAAGTGATGTTACATGTAAAAAAAATTATTTGAAAAAACTTCAAACACCACATCATTAAATAATTCATAATTGTTTTGAATTAATAGGAAAGGAGGAGAGAAGAAAATGGAAGGAAGAGAAACTCCTGAAACAGTCTGATAAGCTGAAAGAGAAAGAAAGCTCAGAAAGACAGAAAAAAGTACAAGAAGAAGAGGATGAACGTCTAAAACATACTGTGGGTAAGTACATGTATATATTTTTGTCAAGAGTAATCACACTGCCACAGGGATGTCAACTAATTAAAACAGATAAATCATCTCATGTTCTAGATAAATTCTTAGAGACAAGTTTCTAGATAGACCTGAATCTTGAGTTGTTCTGGATAACCTAAAGACTTAAGAGCTTCAGGAAGCAGGATTTGTTGTGACGCCCTGTTTTGCATACAGTATAGTCTCTAATGCTAGTGGTAGGGGGTTGTCATATCTCACAGGCTTCAGTGTTCTCCAGGTTTTCTCCAAGAGTATTAAAGACTGTCACCAAAGGCATATATCTACCCAATGATGGTTGGGTGGGAACTTCCTGTGCTGTATTGCTCTCTGAGCTAAGGGGCAACCAGGAAGCAGGATTTGTTGTGTAATTTGTGGTGTCCAGTTTTTCATCCTGTTAATATATTGTGGCATTTTCAGTGTTGCCATCATTGTTTATGGGGGTTTCTTCCACAGATTGGGTTAGCACACCGTCATATGAGTGACATAACTTTAAGAATGGCGTTAAACCCCAAACAAATCAACCAATCAATGAAGTAAAACATATTGAGCACAAGAAGTTAACATTGTACTGTTGTCATGTTTTGTTATTGTCTAATGCATTGATTTTTTTTTTTCAGGAAGAACTTACACTGTATCCATAGCTCTACCTGGTTCTATTCTGGACAACGCCCAATCCCCTGAACTAAGGACATACTTAGCTGGACAGGTAACTTATCTGATCGCCCTTGAGCTAATGGAATTAAAGGGAGATAAGTTGACAAGAGTTTCCTCAGAAAGAATGCTATCTAAGCTGAGGGGTATTATGAAAGAAATTAGTTGAGAATTTCTGTTGTGTCAAGGTGCGACACCATATGAGAGAAATAACCTTAAGTACGACCGCCAATGAAACAAACAAACTAGTCAGTTTTTCTATACTTTTGAACAGGAGATAAAGTATGCCATTTGTTTGTGTTGTCTTGGTATACATGGGTATAATCATTCCCACTTAATCTTATTCCGTCATTTTGATGTCACAAGTAATCACACTTATACGACGACTTCAAATTTCCGATGGATGGTGGAAAACCTTAGAACCACCTCGTAAAATCCACCTCACGAACTCCAAAACCACAGGAAAACTTTCCTTTTTGCCTCCACCGGGATTCAAACTTGGGTCTCTGGCTTCCCTTATATCTTTATATATTTTTATGAAGAGTAATCACACTGGCACAGGGATATTGACTAATTAAAGCTGATAAATAATCTCATGTTCTAGATAAAATCTCAGAGACAAGTTTCTAGATAGACCTGAATCTCGAGTTTGTTCTGGAAAACCTATAGGCGCATCTCAAGAAAAGGCAATACATGTAACATGTATATTGTGAAGATAAATATGTGGCAAATATGTAACACACATAGATAATAAGCACAACCTGAAAAATGTATCGTTTAGAGTTAATAGTAAACCCCTTAGTCTACCAAATAAAGATGAGGGCAGTTAAGGGTTATTTGATACAGAAGGGAGTGTCCCTTATATAGATGTACATACATATACATACGGTCCACGGGGTGACATGGGGAATCGAACCTATTTCGATACATTTAAGGGGACTTGACAGTCCAACGCTAAACCACTTAGCCACAGTGCGGCCCCTCCTGGGAGATTAAATGAGAGTGTTTTTGTTGTACTTGAAAAACCTTCATAATGCTGTCAGCTTGTATTAATTTCGATCAACGAAATAGACTGCTCAAGCTTCATGATACAGCAGATAAAAAAAGAAAAGAATTGACCCAAAATAGATTTGTATTCTTTACAAATGGTAAATGCGTTTCAATATCTCCATATAAGTGTGATTGATGAAATACCTTTGAGTAGTAATTTAAACACAAATCAAGCAAATAATTCAATACAAGAAAATGTTCAAAAATTTGCCAAAGTATAGTATATTATAAGCCACATACGGTCTATTTGTCTTCAGAAGCCATTTTGGAATCCCTGTTTTATTCAAGTTAAACAAAGGGTAAGATAGGAGAAATAAGATACCCTGTTTCTGTTTTTTAAATTTAAGACAGTCTTCTTTATCTCTGGCAGGTGGTTGGTGAGAGGTTCCTGTGCCCTGGCCCTGGGGCTCTTGGAGCTAGGGGGCACCAGGACATTGATTTGTTGTCCTGTACTGTTTTATCCTGTTAATGTCTTGTGTGTTGCCAGTTGCATCAATGGTGGTCTCCTTCACAATGTGAAGTCGCCATATAAGTGTAATGTTCTTGAGTACGACTTTAAGCACCAATTAGATAAATAGATAAATCTATGAGTGAAATAACCTTAATACATGTACATGTAAGTACCCGTAAAACCCCTATCAAACAAACGAACAATCTTGAATTCAGAGTTGTTCTATGGATTAATGTTACCAAAATGACTCGTGCTATCTAAAAGTAAAAACATTTTTGCATTTTGTATGCCCTCTAGCTTAAGCCAGGATGTTCCAAGCTTAGTCATGTCCCTCTTAGCATTGGAGGAATGTTATCAATGCAAAACACTTCACATTTTATGGTTTTGTAAGTGTGCCTTTGAACTTTTGGGTAAACTGCCGACATATATTGAAAGAATCCTTAAGAACGACGTTAAACACCAATCAATCAATCAATCTGCATTATTTCATTTTCAGATTGCTCGTGCTGCTGTTGTTTTTAATGTAGATGAAATTGTGATTTTTGATGAAACAGGGAGCATCAGTAGGTAAGAAACAGCATTTGTTTAGTTTGTTTTGGTTATTGCCACACTTACATTAGTAAATCATTCAATCACAATATGTGTCTTCATAAATCATGCGATCTCAATATACTGTCATGCCTTATTAAATCATTCAATCTCAATCATGTCAATATACTTTCAAGCCTTAATAAATGATTCAATCTCAATTTACTTTCATACCTTAGTAAATCAGTTTATCTGTATATACTGTCATGCCATAGTAAATCATTCAATCACAATATTCATTCATACCTTAGTAAATAAAATTACTAATAAATCTTTGTACATCATTTAATCACAATATACTATCATGCCATTGTACATGTTCTTCATTCAACCACTTCCAATACTTTCATTCCATGTGACATTTTAATCATTCAATCTGTTTATAATTTCAGAACTACTGAAGGAGAATTCCACGGTGTTGGTAAAAAAGGAAATGCTAATGTTCAATTGGCGAGAATTTTACAGTATTTAGAATGCCCTCAATATTTACGGAAATCATTTTTTCCACAACACAAAGATTTACAATATGCTGGTAAGTCAAACTCCTTGGAAAACTTAAAAAAAACATTAGGCTGTTTATTGTCTTACTAAGGTTCTCTTTACATAAAGTGATATAGAGAAAGAAAATTTGCAATAAATTTTTTTTCAATTAGCTATGATTTGCTTCGTATTGTTTTTTTCGCAGGAATTTTGAACCCGTTAGATTCACCCCACCACATGAGGGCAGATGACCCAAGTCCCTACAGGGAAGGGGTGGTTCTACAGAAGCCGTGTAAACCTGGGAAAGGCTCCTTTGTTAATGTGGGAACTGTTAAGGTTTGTAGATAACATTGTTAACACTGATACCCTAAATCCTCAGCAAATTCGACCTCTAAGGGCACAAACTTTAAGTAATGCATTGCATGTTTAACTGTGAATTTGAAACTAAAACTTTCATTTTCTGGTAATTAAAGCTGAACTTCATAAAAATTTAAAAATTTCATGACTACACTTCTTACCCTTCACATAAAATGTAGGCTTGTAAGTTGTAAAGGGGGTCGCTTTGTCAAGCATTAAGGTTTACATTGATAACACTTGCTTGCCAATGAGGTGCCGTCCTTCATTTGTTAGTCTCATATACATGTAGGTTCAATTAACTTAATTTCTCTTTTTGATGAATATTCTTGGTGGATTTGAAATGGACATTGATAGATTTTAAAGATCATTAAAAATGTTAAAGATTATAAAAAATTTAAATTGTTAAAATGTTCACACCACACCACACCATAGCTAAAAATATTGTGGAATGTGGCATAAAACAGTCATCCATTTGTCTGACAAGCCTTCTTGCGGGTGTAGTAAGGAACAAAGACAACAGATAATGTTTACTTTCAACTAACATTTTGTGTGTGTCTTGTATTGCAAACTGGCTAACGGGGGTTGGCGAGAGCTTCCTGTGCCCTGGTACTGTCTGAGCTAAGAGGCACCAGGAAGCTGATTTGTTGTGGTGTCCTGTTTGATTTTCTGTCCTTGTCCCAAGGGGTCCTTGTCGTTTGCCAGTGTTGTTAAAGGTGGTTTCCTTTACCCGTTAGGCTAGCTCGTCAGATAAATTAAATAACCCTTAAGTAGGCCTACATTCTAAAACCCCGATCAGTCAATCTGGCTAAAACTTCCTGAAAGTTTCCCTTCACTTAAACAATGAATACATACATGTCTGATGTTTTAGGAGTTACAGATAGACAAACCTTTACAGCCTGGTCTGAGAGTAACCGTCAAAATGGATACCACTTATTCAGGTAAACCACTGTTTTCATCATATGCAAATTTCATGATTTGAAGGTTAAATGGCTGAGTCCCTTTCACTGTTACAGGAAGACGCTTAAATCCCCTTGTGAACTTATACAAGTGAAGTTTGCGGTGGCTGTAGAGATTGTTGTTTTTTTTTTGTTTTTTTTATGATGTTCCTTCACGGTCTTCCACTATCATGACTATACACCATTTTAGAAATATTTTTTTTATGAATTAAAACTGAAAAATTAATGTTTCAAAATTCCACAATAAAGTCTTATTCGAACAAAAAGTCAACCTTCAAAAGGTATGAATTTATACTAAATCTGTGTTTAATGAAGGTATTTATTTTGTGATTTATGTAGATACGTCATTAAATGACCTCCAATATAATGGTGTAGATAATATAATGTGTCTGTTGGTGCGTATGTTTTTTAACTGGTTGTGGCATAATAAAGCCGAAATATATTATCTATACTTTTTGTTAGGGGGTTTCTTTCATTCTAGAGGTTAGTTGGGCAGGTGCCTCCGGAAACTGATTTGTTATGTTGTCCTGTGTTATGTTCTGTAAGTGAAGCGTCATTTCCTTCAGAATCATTTACGGTGGTTTCCTTCACCGATTGGGCTGGTACGCCATCATATAATTGAAATAACCTTAGGTATGGTATAAAACCCCAATCAAACAGACAAATCTCTTATTCTGTATAACTTGACACTGACCTGTTGAACTAATAGCAAATTTCTTTCAGGTAAGAAAAAATTGAAAGGCAAAGTTGTCTCCCCTCTAACGCCTGCTGGCCATGCTGGGCTCTACTGGGGTTATTCTGTGAGGTTAGCAAGGAGTCTGGGTGCTGTTCTGACCGAATGTCCACATGCTGACGGGTATGATTTGACGATTGGAACTTCAGACAAAGGGGAACAAGTAGACAGCTTTCACATGCCAAACTTCAGGTATTTGTGACGGTTTTATTCTGATGGCGTCGTAGCCACGCCAACAAACTAATGTGGAAGATTTGACCAAATCTTCCAATTTGAAGGAAATCTAAGGGATTGAAAAGTTTTCTGGAAAATAATGTTACAACTTTATATCTGATGAAAAAGGACGTTTTTAAAATAATGTTACAACTTTATATCAGATGCAAAAAGGAAGTTTTGAAAATAATTTTACAACTTTAAATCTGACAATTTGTAATGACCATGCCATTGTGTCCAAGGGTGACTAAATTGTAGGCTGAGAAGGCCTTTTTTCTTAACTAAATGTGGTAAGAATATTGTATAACTGGTGCTACATCTGTGTAATCTATCATATGACTTGAAAACAGAGTTTGAATCCACACCGAACGCTGTCTGTGTTTTTTATAATACCGGTGGTTGGGTTGGAGCCTCCTGTGTCCTGATGCTCTCTGAGCTAAGGAACACAGGATGCCGATTTGTTGTGGTGTCCTGTTTTGTTAATTTTATATAAACGTTTTGTCCTGTCTTGCATGTTGCCAGGGTTGTTTATCGTGGTTTCCTTCACCGATTGGGCTGGCACACTGTCATATAAGTGAAATAACCTTGAGTTGTTGTAACACCCAAATGAAACAAAACGTAAAATGTTGATTCACTCCACTTCTTACAAGAAACTTAACTAAGAATCTGATCGTATTTTCAGACATGCCCTGGTTGTATTTTCAGACATGCCCTGGTTGTATTTTCAGACATGCCCTGGTTGTATTTTCAGACATGCCCTGGTCGTATTTGGGGGCCTTCACGGTCTTGAGAGTAGTTTAGAGTCAGACGAGGCCCTGGGTGTGGAGGACGCCAGTCTCTTGTTTGACCATTATCTTAACACGTGCCCTAACCAGGGCAGCAGAACAATCCGTACAGAGGTAAGCTTGTCTGTACCTGGCATTGTGGTCCTTTTAAAACAAATGAAAATTTTCATTTTGGATATTGATAGGCCGTGAAGAGTCCTTTTCTCGGATTCCATTTGCATAATGGATTAGGTGCCATTTGATAGGAACTCTACAGGTATGTATGGAGCTCAGATAAACCCTCAACCAGATGCTTGGCCACCAATACCACCAACATATTCACCAACCTGTTTACTCGTGAAAAGTCTGCTCCTAAAGATCCTGGCGGGTGGTTGGACGGGAGCCTGGTGTGCCATGGTTCTCTCTCGGCACAGGATACCGATTTGTTGTGGTGTCCTTTTAATGTTTTGTAAATGTTTTGTCCTGTCTTACATGTTGTCAGCCTCGCCGCTTGGTCTTCAGTCAACCTAAGAGCACAATGCCACACCACAAGCACGGCAAACAGATTATCAAACTGATTAAAGTTCTTTATGAGATTGTTTGAGGATTACTTTATCTTTGGATATTAAACTGTTAATATGTATTTCAGGAAGCCATTTTGATAACCATGTCAACACTACGACCTCGGATTGAAGCAGCCAATAATAAGATGAACCATGGGAAGTAACAACAGAACTATCATGGATTAAATGAACACGTTTTACATGATGAATTTATTGCAAGAACTTCCGTAATCGTGTTATTCATCACATGGTACATCTACGACATTCTCTGTAAATTCTGGGCACATTTTCAGTGATTTTGGACAATTCTGTATATCTTATATCCAATGTCTGGACTGGAGAGTGCTTGTCAATTTTTAGGCAATTATCTAAACCTTGCATGATTCTCGTTATTGTGCTGTCATCACTTAGTCATAGGTGTATGAATATGCCTAAAAATTATAGATTTTGTTTAATGGAAGCCGGTTTACTGCCGTATGCACAATAAACACGTAAACAGACATGAGTTCGTCAAGATAATTTCATATGGCTTTAGAATACATAGAAAGTGCAAAAAAGGAAAACAATATGTTCTGCAGCCAATCCAGATGGAAACTAGAAAATACATCGACAGTTTCACCTACAGACTATGGAATTTTTCAACTAAAATGGTGCCCTTTGGCTTAGGGCATTATGTTTCCAGATTATATTCATGCTGTCATACTTAGCACTTAAGTGAAATATTTTTTGTGTCGTTTAGAAAGTGGCCATTAACAATATTTTAGTTTTTTTGGATTACACTTTCTGATACTGAACAGATACTGTTAGCACTGGAGGAAAACTATCTTTCCAACAGCGATAACACTTGACAAGTGACTACACATATTTTAATTTTGTTAGCGTCTACTGTTGGAATACAGCACCGTCATATACCTGAAATACCCTTGAGCACAGTGTTAAACACCAATCAATCAATCAATCAATCAATCAATAAATCAAAATGGAGACGATTGTATAATGTCTGAGGGTCTGAGCTTAACATTCACAGACTTTCGGGTGTAATTTTAGGTAATGTTGCCCTATTTTTCTTAATCTCTTACTATTATGGACAACGTCACAGAGCTATATTGACAAGTGGAAATTTTGTGATCGATTTTAATTGGCCCAAGAATAAGATTTGTATAAAGCAAATCACGGATGTACATTTTAGTTGACTAATCAACTTTTACTTACAACTTTATTTTAATAACCAGTGAATTAAGTGAAGCAATTTTTCTAGATGTTTGCGGCCGGTTTATGGCGCTGATATCCTGGGTTGTTTCCTCCATCCATCTGTCCATTAGACTGACACCCTTTTTTGTGTCCTTTTTGGAACTTTGGGTATACTGTCGTGATGTGTAGAACTTTAGAATTTAACATCATTATTAATTCCATGCTAACAACTGTTCTAAGAATGGGCTGAAATTTTATGAATATATGAACATAATTTAATACACTCTTCTGTCTTATTTTGTCACTTTTAATTTCGCGGCGGGTGGGTGGGAGCCTCCTGTGCCCTGGTGCTCTCTGAGCTAAGGGTCACAGGATGCCGATTTGTTGTAGTGTCCTGTTTTGTTAATGTTATGTACATGTTTTGTCCTGTCTTTCATGTTGCCAGCGTCGTTTATGATGGTTCCTTCACCGATTGGGCTGACACGCCCTCATAGAGTCTGGCATAAAACCCCAAATCAAACGAACAAGCAAATCATCTTAAGACATAAAAGAATAGCAGGAGAAAAATAAAACATATCCACATTCCACTAGTTACATGTGGCAGGCTTGTGCAAGCCAGGAAAAACACCATACATGGAATTCAACGTAAATAGGGCCATCTATTTTTGTTCATATCTGTCCGGCATCAGGAAGTCGATTTGTCAGGTGTCCTGGTTTTTTTATGTCCTGGTAATGTATCGTGGCCTTTTCTGTGTTGCCAGCATTGTTTAATTACCAAAATTGTTGTTTTGTTAGTCATATATATATATATTTTTCAATCTCGGTCGTCATCTGAAGATCACCTACAATGGCTACAAAGAAACTTTCTTTGAAGAGTCATGTAGAGGATGGTCCTAGAAATACCGGCGGGTGGTTGGCGGGTGCTTCCTCTGACCTGATGCCCTCTGGGTTAATTGTCCGCAGGATGGTGCTTTGTTTATGGCGTCATGTGAATGTATTGTGGCGTCTTTGATAGTGTGGTTTCCTTCACCGATTGGGCTGGCAGGTCGCCGTATATATAACTGAAATAACCTTAAGCACGACGTAAAACACAAACGAATCAGTCAGCCTAATAACACTGCGTTCCTCAAAGTAACATATGCACTCAAAAGTTATGAATTTTGCAATATCAGAGAATCTCATGAAAAGTCGATATTTTTCTGAAGAAGTAGAAGTTAGTCTTTCCAGTAATTCCAATATAAAAATTGTAGGTTGAAGGTGAGTTTTATAACACTAAAAAACTAAAAACGGAATTTTCTTACAAAGTGGTAAATTTTTAAGAACATATTTTATTTACTATCCGACACTTACAAGCCAGGTGGCCGTGGTTTTAATCAAATGATATTTACGGAACTGGTTTGACCCACGACTTGTACACACAGTTTGCTTTTCAAGCCCACAATAATCTGAATTTCAAAAGTAAAACAAACAACAACAAAAAAGAGGTAAAATTTTAAACTTATAAATTCTTTTGTGGTCCTATTTTTTAAAAAAAGGCAGTGGTGTGGTTACCAGATGTACCTCGGTGAATACCTCCGTTGTAGTTGTTATGCAGTCTATTCCTTACCTAGTCTCGCATGAAACAGACCTCTCGCGTTAACTTACGATCCGCGAAGAGGGTCTGGTCAAGGTGCATTTAAAAAGTTTAAAATAACACTGG
>JAVFBZ010045622.1:0-16474 GCA_032466195.1 Katharina tunicata
GTTCGCTGTTTAAACCTATATATGAGACAACGACTGAGTTAACTGTTATATGTTTATACGATATAACGACTGAGTTCGCTGTTTAAACCTATATATGAGACAACGACTGAGTTAACAGTTATATGTTTATACGATATAACGACTGAGTTCGCTGTTTAAACCTATATATGAGACAACGACTGAGTTAACTGTTATATGTTTATACGATATAACGACTGAGTTCGCTGTTTAAATGTTGATATGAGACAACGACTGAGTTCACTGTTTATATGTTACATGAGACAACGACTGAGTTCACTGTTTAAATGTTGATATGAGACAACGACTGAGTTCACTGTTTATATGTTTATATGAGACAACGACTGAGTTCACTGTTTATATGTTTATGAGACAACAGCGTAAAATGACGTTTATCCCATGGTTACTGAAACATCGATATTTCTGAATTTATGATTCTATCTATTATATCATATATGATGACAAAATTTGCCTTAGCAATTTCATTTTACTTTTGTTAATGCGCACATAATTCTTGATTTTACAGAAAGCGCACATGGCCGTGGCGCCTCTGACAATTACAAAGGACAGAGAGCGAGTTATTGACTTCACCAAACCTTTTATGAAGACTGGAATCAGCATTATGATAAAGAAACCAGTTAAACAGAAAGCTGGCGTCTTCTCTTTTACTAGCCCACTCTCTACAAATGTCTGGGTCTGCATTATTGTGGCCTACTTCGGAGTTAGTCTTATTCTCTACTTCGTTGGTCGGTGCAGCCCTTATGAATGGCACGATGCCAACGAGAAGGACAGCGATGCTGATAAAGTAGACAAAACACAAACGGAGTTAACAAACGAGTTTACATTTCTAAACACTTTATGGTTTTCACTGGGCGCCTTAATGCAGCAGGGTTCTGATATATCTCCAAGGTTTGTAATCAGCCACTTTACTTGTTTTCCTTGTGTTGGTATTGGGTAATTTGTACCCAGACATACCAAGCCAAGGGAGATGTTCTGCACCCTAACGTTCCGTTCACTTTCATCTGAATTCTTTTGTTCTTTTCATTTTTCAACACCGCCATGAAAAGTTGTATTAATGTTTTAAGCATGATAAAAATCGACACATACTATATTACTCACTGTACACAATTTAACAGGAATATATGAACCCTTAAATAACGAATCGGTTTAAAAGCCTGTTTTTCTAAAGTCACAAATTCTTGCACTGGACGGTTATTGGTTTAGTTTAGTAAGATAAACTATGGTTTGAATGACCGGCCCAGCTTGTTTTGCTTTCATTATTATTCAAGTGTATTTTATGTGTTTTGCATATTTGCGTATTCTGGGTATATGTTTTATCAATGTAGTTTGTTATGAATTTTTTGTTTGTGGTCTTGTTTCTGTCGATTTTATTTTTGCTTTATCTGATATTTCTGACACACTTTGGGGACATATCTGGTTCTGGCGCATTACCACGGTCGCAATATTGGGTTTTGTTAAAGGAATTAAGTGTTATTTTGTTATCTTTGATTTGTCATAATGAAAAATAATTAAAATGGAGATAAGATAAAAGACAATTGACTTTTTAGAGGACCGTTATGAAGCTCCTGTGTGTTATCTGTATTAATAACACTGGTTGACTATTTCAGATCGATATCGGGTCGGATGTATTATCTGTATTAAATGACTGATTGACTATTTCAGATCGATATCGGGTCGGATTGTGGGGTCCTGCTGGTGGTTTTTTACCTTAATCATAATATCTTCTTACACAGCTAATCTTGCAGCCTTTCTCACTATAGAAAACATGCTCACACCCATAGACTCCGTAGATGATCTCGTCAAACAGAATCAAATAGAGTATGGTATACAGGCTGCAGGATCGTCAGAAGAGTTCTTTAAGGTACTGTCCCGTCCATCTCTGCCAAAATGGCTTAAAACAAAAATCTACAATAGTCTTTTGCTTGTATGTTTATCTTCGTTTGAACTGTTAATGTTTCCTGTCAATTATAAAATTGATCTGAATTATGTTTTCGTGACGTCTAGTACTTCATCGTAAATTGTCGGCAAAACATTCATAAGTTGTTAATTTATTGTCAAATTAGTGGATTTCTTGTTTGCAACTCTTAGAATCTAACACGTTGCCATTTAAACAACTCAAACACCAAATAAGACATGTAAGTAGCAGACAAGTAAATAATTCCTTGTAACGCGTTTCTTTTTCAAAGAAAACACAGGTTTCAGTTTATAAAAAGATGTGGGAGTATATGTCACACGCCCAACCCAGTGTGTTTGAGCCTAATACAAAATCAGGTGTAACCAGAGTGCGCAATTCAAAGGGAAAATACGCCTTTCTGCTGGAGTCCCCCTGGAACGAATATTATAGCCAACAAGAACCTTGTGATACCATGAAAGTAGGACCTAATTTAGATTCAAAAGGATACGGAGTGGCCACGCCAATCAGATTTCCACTAAAGTAAGTCATAAAAAATCACCACAGAAGACGTTCCCATTCGAGCTGGTCATCTCTTATAAATATCCATTATATACACATTGGTCGATAAAAAAGCTTTAAACTAAATGAAATAAAACTGCTTTCAGACTGATTAATATGCTGAATACGACCGCGACGAACTACTTGGACGCGCCTCGTGATAGATATCTTTTGTCACTGAATACCATTGAATAAATGCTTTGTCACAAAATAAGCTTATATTTTAAGCATATGCACTATCTATATAAAAGCTTTACTGCTCATAGTAAATGGCTTAATAAGCCACAGAAGCTTTTCTGCTTTTAATTCTAAATCGCTCAATTAATTTTTAAAATGAGTTTTGAAAATCATTTTATAATCCTTTTGTTTCTCTATATAAGTCCCCACTGTCCCACATCACAATAGCAGCCCACTGTTGACATGAGTCACAACAGCAGCCTACGGTTGACATGAGTCACGACAGCAGCCCACTGTTGACATGAGTCACTACTACAGCCCGTTGTTGACATGAGCCACAACAGCAGCCCACTGTTGACATGAGTCACAACAGCAGCCCACTGTTCAAAAGAGTCACAACAGCATCCCACTGTTGACATGAGTCACACAGCGGCCCACTGTTGACATGAGTCACAACAACAGCCCACTGTTGACATGAGTCACAACGGCGGCCCACTGTTGACATGAGTCACAACGGCAGCCCATTGTTGACATGAGTCACAACGGCAGCCCACTGTTGACATGAGTCACAAGAGCAGCCCATTATGGACATGAGTCACATCGGCAGCCCACTGTTGACATGAGTCACAACAGCAGCCCACTGTTGACATGGGTCACAACGGCGGCCCACTGTTGACATGAGACACAACAACAGTCCAATGATGGCATGAGTCACAACAGTAGCCCACTCTCAATATGACACTTTAAACAAATTGTAGGTGAATAAATTATTAAATAACCTATTGTTGATACTAAGTAATAAAAAGGATAACTCCTAATACTAGGTCTTTGGGCACATTGACTCTTTGATATCAAATAGTTTATTTATGCACGTTTACTGAATAAGCCGAAGTTTATTAGAATTTTTAAATTAATTTAGGTACAGTAACTTTGTAAGCGTAAGACATTAAACAAAAAAATACCATCAACAAATAAGCTCGCTACTCATGCTGTAGGAAGGAGAATTCGCCCTGAATCAAGCGTGAGTCAAATTCTAACTACTGGAATAAACCTACTTTTGAAACAGTGCCATTTAATAAGCCTACAGTTGATACCAAGTCGCTTAATAAGTCTACTGTTGATATGAAAGCTGTATAATATCGATGGGAGAGCGGATTGTAAACAATGTCATGTTCTCTCTTCAGGGCAGAGCTAAATCGTGAAGTTTTAAAATTAAGGGAATCTGGTGAGTTATGGCGCCTTCAACAGAAATGGTGGTACGACCGAGGAAAATGTGGATCGGGGGACGGGAAAGTAAGTAGATCGATAACAGTGTGCTCAGTAAATAACCATTGAGGGTGCAAGGGAGGGAATGAACTAGAGTTGGTTAGGAGCCTTATTGGTTGTAAATGTTTGGACTTAGGAACATCTTAGCACATATTGTCTAAGCCGGAGACCTGTTTTTGAAAACCATTGCAATACACATTTAACTGGGAAGTGTTGTAATGTGTAACACATTAAATAAATATATGTTTTGAAATTCGGTATGCGAAAAAAGCTTGCATCTCTATTCATTTACGGTTTTAGCAGCTTTATCAATGTATTGTCAAAGTACTGCACTCCTCTTTTACCTATAGCACAGCATTGGCTAAATAATTTCTATTTAGCATATTAAAGGAGATAAAGCGCCAAAGGCAAAAAAAAATATGTCAGTATTAGAGTTTTTACTCTGTGAGATCACTGCGTGGAACCCATAATATATCTCGCCAAACAAGGGCCCAAAGTTTAATTTAATACAGGTTATTGTCCATTGTCTACCGCTGCTGAATTCGGCCGATTAAGTTGTCCAGAGATTTATGATACGTTTAGCTGCCTTTTTATTGATACAGGCCTAGTATATGTAATATTCGGCGTCACAACTCGACTGTGATAGCATCTTAAGCCCAGACTCTGACACATAACCTGATAAATCTCACCTCAAAATTCAGCTCGTTATTTGGTATTCTTCTCACGAACAAATAAATAGCCGTCGATGATGACGCGGTCTCTATACTTTGTGCATCATTAGAGAGCTATTCCTCTGTAACGCGACAAGACTTAACATGAAATTCCTTTGGTTTTACTCCATAACTGCCTGTAAAATAAAAGCTAACGTGTGTGACTTTACTGTTTTTACGTGCAATTCTGTTCGACTTCGCTTAGCTTCAAATAATTGGCGCTGTGTACCAGGGTTGATCATCTGAAAGCGACCAGGCCAGGAAGCAGTTGTAATCCGCGGAGAATCCATCGGCTTTGCGAATGCCAGCTGGAGCTGTAGGATGAAATTAAAGATTGCCTAAAACGCCTCGGAATCTTCTGCAGAAGGTCTCTCTAGAGATTCGCCTCTTCCATAACTGTCCACTAATGTCTGGCACTTCGAGCTGGAGCGAGGTTCAATCCGAAATGTACACCCTAATCTCTCTCGGGGAGACGAGGAGCTGTCGGAACTCACTAACAATTGAATTGTTCAATCCAGCCTGGCTTCGGTTCGCCATCCTTGCCGTTTCCTCAATATATCTGTCTCACTTTGCACGACAGAAAATAATGGAAATTGCTCTGGGATGTCTATCAGCACTGTACCATCAGCGTTTTATACTGGTTTCACTGGCTATATGACAGCCCTACAGTCTGATTTTCGATTCGATTTTCAAATCTCTTTACTTCACCATTTATGTTTTGTGTTTGTAGGAATCTAAAAACCAAGGTGCTTTAACGCTCAGTAATGTATCAGGTGTCTTCCACATTCTTATTGGCGGGCTGGGTTTGGCTATGATTACCGCTTTCGTAGAGTACGTGTTCCAGGCAAAGATTCGTCCTACGAAGACAAAGGTTAGAAAAAATTCATGTATCAATGTTTATCTTGGGCTTCCTTGACTTGATACTATCAGGAACGCCACAAGGCTTTGTTTCTATGTCTGTTATCTCACTGTGAAAAAGCAGTGTTGGCCTTTCTACAAGGTGCCTCTCTTCATAAAAATGACTTTCATGCTTCTCAGTGTTATCGACTTATTGAATTTTAAAGGTGCTAAACTGTAGAGTTCATAATAAAGTAATTTATGATGACATTTAAAATAACAGTTTTAAGTTAATGTTGATAGTTATACCCAAAACTTATATTCCCCCTCTATAATATGTAGCATTCATTATTTAACCTCTTAGTTATGTTCTTGGTGAAATTGGCAATATGCTTTTATTTATTTTGTATACTCCGAGAAGTAATTTAGTAACATTTACAAATTAAAATGCGTCATAAGTTAATAAGAATGAAACACCATATGTTTATCTACTCTAATGGGTATGTGTAGACTTCTCGGTTTATTTTCTTAATTCTTTATGTTTGCTCAGGCCAACTTTGAAATAACTAATGCCAAAGAAAGTCGCAGGAGGGCTCGGATTGCGCAGGCGTACTCCCCATCATATGGAGAGAGGGAAAATGGCGGGGTAGCTACAGTGTGTTTGCTTTCTTTCTTTACTTCGAAATTCTCAAATATTGTTCTTGTGTTGTCTAGATATATAGAATTAGAGATACTCCTAACAAGGAAGCCATGTTCTTCCTTTTTCGGAGTTTCTCTTATTATATGTTACTCAAAACTGATTTGTGGAACTATTTTCTTGTGTAGATACATGTGTTATATTTGGAAAGTTGTGCTACCTGATAACAGGTAGTCTAAAGCAGAAACAGTAACGTCTGTATAAAAGAGATAGTGTAGTTATGTATGGAAGGGGATCGCCGCCAAAAGTCAATGTGTGTACATGTGGTATGTTATGTCCCTTGTAGACATTCTAACACTGTATTTCGACTAACTCGTGCATGTTTTATGGCTGACCCTTTTGTGTAGAACACTCGACGTTCATCCACTCTGATTTTCTCGTCTTGTGAACATAATTAGTAACATAAAAGATTTAACCACATGGCAAGCTTAGCCACATGGATTTGGTTAGTCGGATGCTCCATTACGACGCTAGGGGGAGCTGGTGGAATATATTGAGACACTGGATTCTCCCTTAACCGACAATAATGTGCCACATCAAGCGCATTGGCAAGCTGGGCATTCAAAGTATCCTGGACCCTGAACGCAAATACAGGGTAGGATATTAACCAAAAATTAAAATCGAGTCGATCGTTATCACTTTTCGCCGCAAATACACTTGTTGTGGCGCAGCATTTTCAATTAAGGGAGAATCCAGTGTTGCACCCAAGCCCCCTGGCATCATATAGTATGAGACTTTCCAAATCTATTTGGCTAAGTCAGTAATGGGGATAAACCTGCTATGTTAATAACTAGAAGAGAAAATCAGTCTGGAAGAATGCAAATTGGCCCACGCAACTAGGCGATAGACAGAAAACAGGTAAAAGTTGTTGTGACTATTCCCCCTCAATAATTGAATAATACTGGTTAGAATGTCTTCAAGTGACAAAGCACAATGCACCTACACCGAAGACTTTTGGCGGTGGTTCCCTTCCATAATGTGGCTCCCCTGTGGCTTCCCTATTAATGTGTTTGCTGTCATTGTAAGCGAGAACGTGGTGGGTTCCTGTCTCTGTTAGGCATATATTATGTTATTATAAAATGAGTAGAGAGATAATGTTGATTATTATTGCGATACGAGTGATACCGTCACTGTGGCCAGTACCATTTATATCTCCACCACCCGGCCTCTACTACTTTCATTGTAAGTTAAAGAGTGTAAGTCTAAGTTTACAAAGCACTCAGACCCATTTTAATCGAATTTCCCTTCACCAACAAATCAACAACTGCTCCAAAATATATCTTTCAATCTTAGAAAAATTACACTTTTACTATATAATGGGAAACAGCCTGAAACCCTCGTTCCACTTCAGTGAATCAACAGGCAACTTGTCTGTACAACAACAACAACAACCACGAAATCAGGAAAACCCGTCCGAATTACTTACCTGTTTTCGAAGGCTTTCTCGACGCTATCTGTTGGTAGCATTATTAGTCTTCGTAATGCTATTTTCCGACCACAAATGGTAAAACACTTAACTAAAGCCATTCGACCATGAACACAAAACAGTTTAAGTTCAGCTCAACGCGATCCCTGTCTGTACCAACTTCCATTAAAGGTAAATGTTGTTTTAGATTTACATTTTGAAATCCAACAAGACCTGCCACTACAAGCGAAATCTGAAATCCATGATGTCACGTGACACATTTATACGCGTTACGACAATAATTGTATGTTGAGTGATATGTTTCTTTAAATCGCATCTCATATCTTCAGCTGTTTAATGGTGAAGAAAAATGAATTCATTAATCTTTTAGTTTCGCCATTTTCTAATCCGCTCGATTAAATATAACAACATTGAGTTTGATGTAAATAATCAACTGTCCTATGTGCTATATATTCCCTTTGCTTCCACGTTCTCGAATTGGTAGTGTTTGATGCTTCGCCTCCGTATGGACCTGTATTAAAAATGGCTATCGTTTATGTAAATCGGTTCATTGTGTTCATCTGTTGTTATACCCGTCTGATGATTGAAATCTATCACGTGTTCAACAAATTTTTAAAATGCTATATTCTTTTTCTGAAATAATAAATTAAATATAAAAGATTATTTCTGTCTTATTTCAGCCCTTTCACTTTCTGAAAAACCTAGTCTTGTTACAATGGCTATCTTAAACTACAAATTATGTCTAAAGTAGTAGCTTGTTGGCGTGTGTTTAATGTATTTTACTAATCAAGTGATTTGACTCTTTATGTTCTCTCTAGTACTCCTTTACACCGCCTGGACAGTTGGTCACCTTTGAAACCGTTGCGGAGGGCAGCAACACTCAGACACAAGTGTGAAGCGAGAGAGTGTTGTGACCTTTCCCGTGATCAGCCCCAACAACCTTACATCCTCATTATCTCTCTGTTGTCTGGAAAGTCATGTGGGCATAGCTTTGACTCATTTTCAAATAATCAGTGCCATTCGTTTATTTGATCGCTTCTCGGTGCTCGTTAAAAAAACTAATTATCTTTTGTGCTCTTCGGTGTTTAAGGGTAGGTTCCAGCAGGCAATTTATACCTCATCGTTTTGCTGGCCCTACATAATTAGGTTCATTGAACTTTTACCTCTCGTCAAACTGTCTCTACAAACGATATCAGGACGTTTTTTTGTACGTCTATCTGAGACCCTAATGACAAATGGGGTCAGTGATAATCACGTATAACTTATGCAACTAATTAATGTTCTTACCATAAAAATAGAAACGAGATTAACATATCTTTGATTTGTCGTGCTGAAATGTTGATTGTTGCAATAAGATTTGTAGTTTACTGTATATGAATATTAGTTCCCTATCTGTACGAAGATCACTGTTTCATAATTCACTTGCCTAAGTCTTTTCATCTCAGTATTTGTGGTTTTATTTAACTCCCCTTGTAAATATCAACTTTTGAAATATTTGATCAAGGCAAATATATAGAGTATTGTGTAAACAAGTGTGGTGCATGTGAGATATACGAGCGTGAGATACGGTTGTATAATTTTGTTGTGACTTATTAACTATTACCTTTGCTTTCAATTCACTGTTAATAAAATATATAAAGGTCCTTCTTAGAGATGTCTTCCCTGATTGTAGTTTTGTTCTTTTCTCATTTGAGATTGTTTTACTCTCACGTTAATGGAAGGAACTATTTGTTTTGAATCTTCAATCAAGAGTAATTCCCAAACAAACGGAAACTATTGCTTGTTTTTCTGTCTTCCGAAAATGTGAAGATAGATACTACAAGTTGCCCTCACTCATGTTATTTAAACATTAGAGGAAGAGAAAGTCTATGGTGAACCCCTGTCAGTTTCGGACTCTTATATCTAACTCGTTCAACTGTCCCTGTTTGCTTTAGGCTCATTGGGGGGGATCCTTAACTTTGTTGGATGATTTAATGCAAGCTGGTGTGGTGTTAAATGACAATGTTTTCCTTAAATTACTGCGTTGTTTTGCTTTTTTTCATTTTTCAAATGTAAATAATGGGCCAGGGTAATGGCGATGAATATTTTAGCGTTTTTTACTGTTTATAGTACATTAATGAACTGTCTAAATGTCATTTCACACAAATGAGGACAAAATCACCAATATCAGACCATGACTGGGCCAGCGTTTTTGGGGACCATATTGAACATCAAAACGAAACATCCCTACAGGTTCATCCAATAACCTACCTGATCAACAACATAATCCCTAATTCATATCATCGTGACCGAAAGGCGTGAAAACCTATTTAAAAAATCTATCGCAGTTCGAGATTCTCAAACGAAATAAATTCAAAGAAATCTTATAAGGATATTCATGTTTAGAATCATTCTATTTAATTTTAATGCCTGGCATTTCTGCTTTGATGAATTGTAAATCTAGAAAATGGAATATAGACTTAAATCCAATTGTAAAGATTTATTGCTGTTGTGGAAAAGGCTGATATCGTCTGAGACTGTTTAATAAGACGTCTAACAGGAAGGGACTTTCACACAGATCCCGACGGCTTGATATCTCAATTAAATCTTGCATGGTGTCATTTTAATAGCGGATGTTTTGACAGAGGGTTATATCAGCCGTTAGCCGTTATAATGACCAGCAGTAACAGGTCTTCAATGAGGAAGCGATTTTGGAAAGTGGCTTCCCGAAAATAACCAATGTTATTTGTCCTGAGATGTTTTATGGCTTCTTGTCCGCCATCATTACAATTCTAATTTCTCTTGGGAATTGTTTTGTTTCTACCGGATAGTTTTTTTATATTTCATTCCACGTTATTCTCGTTCTCTCTAATCGTTCCCAAGCCTTTCTACGAATGTATCAAGGAGAGGAAAGGTTGATGGCCATTGATTCTTAACGAAAACTTGATTGACTTGACAACAGGAAAGCTACAAAAACTGCTTATTATAAAAAAAAACAATAAATACAACCATAAAACAACTCGATTATCTGACACTTACAATAGGATCCAAAATGATTCCTAACCTGGCACTTGAGTATAATAATGCATCAGAAAGCTACACGTAATATTTAACTGCTATTTTACTATCTAGTTTTTAGATCGTGTTTTAGTATTGACATTTACATGAACTTGATCCAACGGGCTTTTTTTCGCAAGTCATGAACAGTAGTGATAGTACTGGTAAATAAATCTGTTTTGATAAAAAAAAAAACACATTAAATTGTACAAAACAGTGTATTGCATTGATTATTACTGTATAGTATAGTTAAACACCGAAGAGAGACAATGGATTCAGTTTGACTCCTCGACATAACGACTGAGTCCATATGAATTCATAGTCTATCATGGGAGTTCTTGCTATACTTTGCTTTGTCAAACTCTTCCCTGCTAGTCATATCAGTATAATTGCACCAAAGTAGGGGACATAACTCGTCATCCAACAAGTACCGCTAATTAGGAACAAGATGTATATATGCATTCAAATAGTTAGACTGAATTGATTCGTTATGAAACTTAAACCTCGTACAATTGAGAAGATATTCAGTCTTCATACAAGCGAACATATTTTAACTAGCAAAGTGTTTATGTTCATGCATATGATTTCTTCTACCTTTATTAAAAACATTCAACAAACTGACAATACGAATGTGTGCTGAGAAGCGGTGTGAGCAGACTTATAAATAACAAATGAATGCAGATCCAGTCACACTCATACAGGTAATTCAGTGCATTCTTCCTCAGGTCTGGTCATCCTATGTTTTTGGTATTGATGAACAGATAAAGGGGCACAATTCGTGTTTACCATCGAGTCAAAGGCACACTTATATCTATCCTATTAACAGTGAATCGGGCTTGATTATATTAGTTCGTATTATTTCATTCATTCTGTTATTATTTCATTTCGTATCTGTCTGCAGTATTCTCTAAATTGTCTCACAACAAGTTGTTATTTAACAACTTAAAGGGTAATTAATGATCTGATGGAATCTGAATTTCTCTTTTCCCCGCATGCAAACATAATCTCCTAACAGACAGCTCGCTTTAGAACAGCGTTATTACAACAGCAGTACACACATTGCCTCTAAGCCTAATTTCCCTAGGGAGTTTATCTACTTTAGATTTGCTAAACATTCCAGTTACGCGATGTGACCGTTTTTTGCTTTCCGCCACATCCACACTTAATGAGATAAAAATTGATCTCTAATCCACACTGTTACATGAAAGCAACCATCTTTAAAGCTGATCAAGTTTTGGAAATACCTCACTTCTTTCTTAATAACAAATTCATCAAATTTGATAATCAGAAGCAGGATTGATTGATTGATTGATTGATTGATTGTTAATCGATAGCTTGATTGGCTGATTAATTGATTAATTGATTGATGACTGGCAGAGTGATGATTCACTGATAGATTGATCACTTATGTTTGTGCTCATCGATGGGCTGATCAACTGGTTATTAATAAATGGTTTGATCAACAGATTCATTTTTTATCGAAGTTATAAATAAAGATTACTTTTTAGTCGGAATATTTGTGAATTGAATTATTCGCTTTTCAATTCGAAAAAACGTGTTTGCATTAATGATAAGTTAGTGTATATTTACTGCGCAGTCTGAAGAGAGACTGTCAGTATTTAAACCTCACTTAAATGTAGGCTTCATCAAACATTTACATTTAACCTTTTTCGGGTGGTACATTTAGCATCTAAAGGATTGGCATTTATTTGAAATGGGGTTTGTCAATATTCTCGACCTGCTACAGTGTTTAGAAGGTCAGTGTTTTGTCTAATATCACAACTTATCTACAAACAGTTCAAATAAACAGTTCACTTTTTAACTTTACCTTCGAATAATGTTTAGTATCAAAAATAACTCTATAAGAATTTGTGGGTGGTTGTGCGGCCGTGTTTTGTACCCTGGTGTGCTTTCTGAGCTAAGGGGCACCGGGAACACGATTTTCTGTGGTGTCGCCCTCTAAATGTACGGTGGTGTCGTCTGTGTTGTCAGCGTCGTTTGGAGTGGTTTCCTTCAGCCATTTGGCTCATTCCAGTTCAACATCGCCTATCTCCGGTACCTCCCGTCCCCGCCGATCATCGGCTTAAGTGTGATGAGCAAGGACAACTTGTAGTATCTATCTTCACATTTTCGGAAGACAGAAAAACAAGCAATAGTTTCCGTTTATTTGGGAATTACTCTTGATTGAAGATTCAAAACAAATAGTTCCTTCCATTAACGTGAGAGTAAAACCTGTCAGGCAATACTATATCGCATGTAGATACACGTATCCTATAGGACATCAAATGCATTCCGCGCCAATAAAAATCGACATAGAGCAGGTAACCGCAAAGAAAATGAAGAAATAAAATGAAACTATTCAGCATAACATTAGGTCGAAATGACCAACGCAACAAAGAATCAAGTCACCTGAAAGAACTTAAATTTTTCATAGGTTGATTAATCAGGTCAAGCGTCAGCAGCCTCGCTATTACGTCCAAAGCTATATTAAAAATGCCTCGTCATTACATACAAGGTCCATCATCGAAGTGAATCAATGGACCGTTTAATACAAATGCCATTTTGCTCGCATGCCGTAATATGAATACCATTGAGTATGGCGAGAAACTCCAATCAACAAAAAGCAAACAATACATTAGAATTGGCGGGCATCTGTAATGAACATTGTCTTTTTTTTTTTTGTTTTAGTTATAAGTTGAAAGTACATTACAACTTTATAAACTGCTGACATAATCTACTACAATAGTTATTATTAAGGGTTCATGTAGATGTATCGGAGGTTAATATTATATTTCCTGCATTCCGCTTAACGATTAACGATGTAGAGTTACCTAACTAACTTCCATAGTGTACCTGTACAAATTATAACACCTTGACGCAATCATATGATGTTGTATTACTTATACCTCCATATTAAAGCCGAATAGTTACAAACGAATCCCTGTGGATGCCCTCACTGACACGCCCCTGGGTATTTTCTACAACACACATTCACTAATTTCTGAAAGCCATTCTAATTACCGTACGAGTTAATGATTGACTAATTGTGGGCTGTGTGATGGGGATCGGGATTCCACGACCTCTTATTCAATCTCTCTCAATGTATGCTAATAGTGGAAGGTGGGCTTTTGGTCGATTGCGTCCTCTATTCTAACAACATGCACCGAGCCATTGAGTAGGAAGATAAGACGATCTAATGGTATGTCATTACGGCTAACAACTACAATTCTCTAACAGTTAATATTTTGTCAACAGTTAGATGGCGGCCTCGGCAAAAAGTAAACAGTGTTGAATCGCTAGAAGGCTCTTCACACCGTGGCAGATCGATCGGTGAATTGAGGCTGTTAGACGGGTCTTTGATAGCCGTCATCTGGCCGAGAAACTCTCCTCAGGGCGCTGCCAAATTACCCAGCAACTCTCAGATAGTGCGGCCATATTATCGACAACCTCCCATCACATAAACATTGTGTTTAATTCTTTGGAGCAGCAGGTTACTGATTTCAAGTTTGAACCGCTAAAAGAAAATATGTTTGTAAGAGAGTGGACTATAAATCACTTACTGTTGGCAAGAGTATCGATTAGTTGGAAGACTTTATTGTGGAGGGCAATTCAGTTTTTAATACGCCTCCAAAGGACAGCTTACTTCCCCGCGTAGAATTGCTCAGTGGTGATCTCTTACTGCTATAAAAACCACGGCGAGCTATTTATTCCAAGTGGACAAAACTAGACAATAGCGGTTAATTTCTTCTTTCTAAATACAAAAATACAAACACGCATGTAAATAAAACTGTTACAAGCGTTTATAATTGTTCCAAAACAGTTTTCCCTCCTGTGGCGTGAATAGCGGTAAACTCGTCCCTGTCATAACACATCCAATCAAGTGCTTGTACATAATGGGTATATTTCGGAGGCGTGTCCAAGCTGATCAGACATACAACGACTTTTAAATTGGCGCCTGCGTCATAGTTATCATTGTCGGTATCGTTATCAAGCATGTAATCCTCGTACTTCACCCGATTGGTCACTATGTAAATATGACGACACACAAAACATACATAAAATTGAAATCCATAAAATGCTTGTCCTTTGTGTTCATGATGATAGCAAAATAACACAAGGTTAAACAAAGCGAATCATTATTCTAACATATACATTTATTTCTGAATAAAATCTATCTAGTCAGGGATATATTGGCTTCAAACAAATATTCTATTAATTTCGAATGTCTTAATTTATAGTAGATTAATCGAAGCAGACATTATTGTCTTGTTACGCGTGCTTGTCTGGAAACTTTTAACAATAGAAACTGATCAGACAATTAGCAGCTCATGCTCGACAACACGTGTGTCGATAAATCGCCCAAAGGTACCCTTAAAGTAGTACAGCTTTAATGAAAGACTGCCTCAAAGTCTGGCAGTACAGGTTGTGGTCCAAATTAGTGCTGACAAGAATGGCAGGGTAGTTAATAGAGAAAATAACCAGCGACATAACCTAATACTGGCCTATCTTGGCGACCTAACAGTAGAGTAGCCACAAATAGCCATCAGTGAACTAGACGTGCAACAAAGCGTTAAATCAGTGAGTGATTTAGGTGGTCAAGATTACTCTGTGGGCGAGAGCTGCATGCTGATGTAGCCGAGTCTCCCCGGTTTGTCATTATGGAGTTTAACCCTTTACGCTCCACGACGTGTGAAAACAGTTCGCCGTGTGTCCAATGAGTCATCTGACAATGTAACCTTCTTTATCAATTATCACAATAACTATTGTTTTCTAGATCACATCTGTAACCTTACAATTATTTTTTTCCCCTTTTCAGAGACAGTTTGTAGGTGTTTCTATTTAAAATTATTTTTACATTGGAGGTTTGAGAGGAGAAAAGGGTTAAGGTCCCTCAGGGAAGTGTTTGGTTTTGATAATGCTGTTTGTGAAGGCAATCTCCAGAAGATCGCTGGTGAAGTTGGTAAATGGGTAACATTTGAAGTCGTCTAGAGAACAATTACGTTTGTATCGAATTTATCCTGTCTTTCTTTCAGGGTCAATATGTTATTTAAAATTCTATTTTTTCCATTTCAACAAATGGCATGCATTATTTGTCGAACATACACTTATTAACCATCACAAATTGACATTTTTTCTATGAGTATATTATAGGATACACATATATTGCTTTTTATCCGTCTCAGTAATGTTCCTCGCTCAATATAAATGAAGGAAAACTAATTGGCGTCCATGACTCCTCTATGACAGGTCACTTTTTAATCTCCTGGATTTTGGTAAAATATTGGATAGAAAAACCGCTCGAGAACTGCTCGAATTTCAGGCGAAAAAACAGGTGTTTGTCACAGAAATTAATGAAACTGTCAATGCAAAACGAAAGGAGAATTAATAAGCTCGTGCAAGGAATTTGAAATAAGACCCTACTGAGGAATATTGCCCATTTTATCTCTTACGTTTCACAGAATAGTTTTACACAACAAAATAAGCAGCTGTTTATTGCTTTGTACCCACATTTGTTGTGGCTTTGTACCCATATTTGTTGTTGCTTTGTACCCATATTTGTTGTTGCTTTGTATCCATATTTGTTGTTGCTTTGTATCCACATTTGTTGTTACTTTGTATCCACATTTGTTATTGCTTTGTATCCACATTTGTTGTTGCTTTGTACCCACATTTGTTGTTGCTTTGTACCCACATTTGTTGTTGCTTTGTATCCATATTTGTTGTTGCTTTGTACCCACATTTGTTGTTGCTTTGTATCCATATTTGTTGTTGCTTTGTACCCATATTTGTTGTTGCTTTGTACCCACATTTGTTGTTGCTTTGTACCCACTTTT
>JAVFBZ010045634.1:0-10447 GCA_032466195.1 Katharina tunicata
GTTATTTTACAATAAATATTGTAAATATATAAAATCGCTGATCGTTTTCTTTCTGTTTGGTGTCTACCGTAACAAACAAGAACCAAATTTTTTGTTGTTTTTGTAATTTGTTATTATGTAACAAATACCTAAATATTAGAGCCTACGTCCAAACATAACCCGCATCAATCTGAAATTTTGTAGAATGGAAAAGATTCCAGGAATGGACCGCTGTCCACACCCTCCCCTCACCTACATCCAAATGTTGTTGTATACAAGGATTTTAATGACTATGTTTAGTAGTGATAGGCCTATACAAAGGACGAGGCGAGCAAACTGAATGAAGGTCATCGATTCTTCAGTTGTTTAGATTGGTTTAGCGTAGATCTGCTCACAGCGTGTCTGTAATTTCACGGGGAGAGATATAAAACATGGATCAGACGCCATTTTTAAGTCGGCTTTATAAAATTGATAAAAAAAGTATTGATTTATCATCCGTCAAAGATAATACGTTTGCTGCAAAAAGAGGCTCAACAGCTAATCCAACTTTAATTCATTAAATCAGCCATGGTATTAAACTCAATATTTAAGGTCAATGTGTCACCGTAAGATTATTTTCTGCAATCTAATTTGATGGGCATGTTTGGCCTCGGACAAGAATGATGATTTGCTCGTAACACCACGAAGACAATTTAATTTTATAAAGAACCAAAAAAAAGTTGGATTAAAAATATTTAACTATTCAATATTTTCATCATAAATTTAAAAAAATGTCCCTGTACAATTATTGGAATTTATTTGTATATATCCACAGTATTGGAATTAGCTGTGCATGTCTGTCTTGGAATTTCTTTCAAGTCAGATGGGGGAAATGCACGCCATTGTTCCTGTGAAGGTCCCATGCAAATGTTCTGTTGATGGGTTTTACATCAGTGATTGACTAACGTTCTCCAGATGCTCCAGGGTCTTTATACTTTGCCGAGTGATATATCTCTGGCTGCACTTCAGATCTAGTTACCGAATCTGTACCCGATTATTCACCTGAAGAGTAATCTGGCACACAGATAATGTTGGACGCAAAAATCTAAATAAACTGCTTTAAAGGACTATCGACTTTGACCGTAGGGTCATTCAAGAAGCCCAGTTTACAACAGCAAAACTTAGAAGAATAAGAGGAGTAGCACCAAATGTTTCTGGTGTTTCTGTTCCAATTATTTCACTTTTGGTTTGGGTCATTTTGACGCCACTTCTTAACATAGCCTTACTGTTTTACAAGATTAACACGTTATTTTCGACTTTTATTCACCACCTATTCACTTATTGTCAACAATAAGTATAATGGCAATTAACTCTGAATCAGACAGGATAGTATCAAAATTTACAACAGAAATGATTCGTCAAGCTTACAGACTAGGTGAAGCGGAACTGCATTTCTGTGATATGATTTATGTTTGGGTTGAACGAAATGGCCTGTACCAGACTATTATATCGATATTTAAGTACTGCGAGGACACCAGCCAGTAGTTCACGTACACTTCTAATAATTCATCAAAAGTCCGAAGACGCGAATCCATCGAAGAGAACAATAAAATATATTAATCTCATTCACGCGGACATGTCCCATCAGTATTCCAATATTTCTACTCGGTGAGAATGTCTTACTCCTCACCAAAGTATTACTTTCTGACACAAATGTATGCACATTGATGCAGCATATGTATTTGTGGCGATTACCAACTCGTTATCTATCAACAAATGTCTTTATTATTTATCGTGCAACGAGATTGATTGACTTATTTATTCATTAAAGGCCATACTCAAGACTGTTTCACTTGTATGTCGGCGGTGTATTTAGTTAAAACAATTAAAACAACGACACTTACAAAACCAAAAGCGGTGAAGCCAATTCAAGTGAAAGCTCTGTGTAAAATATAGTATTTCCCCGGTCTTAAGTAAAACCTTGATGACCTTCAGCTATTAATTCTATAGCACTACAATTTCCTTTCCGTATTTATTACTTGCCAAGAACATTACAAGAAAATTAACTGGCGCTAAGGTGTCTTGATAACATATATCAACAGGCTTATTTTACACTTCCAGAGTATATATTAAAATGTTTAACTTAATAGTTCCGTTATGAAAAGTGGGCACAATAGTTATCTATACCAAACCTTTGTTATTATGACTCTCATGAGAGATCCGACTCCCGGAATGCTGCTCCAATTAACTAGTAAATTGGACGAAATCTTTTAAGGTACAATAATATCAATTATAGTACAAAATATAATATCAACAAAGTGTTATAGCCACTGTTCTGATTAATTCTATAAATCAATCTTCTTCAGTCGTATACCTAAGCTGGTCCAATTTTGTTTAAATTATTATTATTTTTTATTTTGTTTATCCATGCTGTACGTAAGGTTATTATACTCATCTGACGGCTTTCCAGACCAATAGGGGATGGAATCCACCATTTGTGATACTGGCAACAAACGGTCAAAACAGGACATTCAGAAGATGCAAAGTAAGTCGCCACCAGACATATATTTTTCAAATGTTGAAGAACTAAAATGTGCTGTTACACTGAAAACGCTAAAAAACGGAAACAGCTTGTCATGTGCTTCCAATTTATCAACATTACACTTATAATGCAGCCATGACCGGGTTAACATTATACCGCCATTTACTGTTTCTGCCATCTCATTGTGAGGCATGTTAAATCAAGATTAATATGACATTGAGTTCCAATAATCCACTTAGTATAAATTAATCCTGATTAATGACATCCAGATAATGTTATAATAGTATTTAAAGCTTATTTCAAGTCAATAGTTATCACGCTGTACGTCTGGGTTCTACGAATAAATCCATAATTTCTAAAAATTAACACAGACATCATCACATTATATAAGACAACGTGATGTAACATCAATATAACAGTCCAATGCGAATGTTAAAATTTTTGTGAGCAAAAGTTTGTCAATCAAAAAAATAATTCCCTAATTCTGAGCAAAAATAGTTTTTGCAATGTATATTTTATTTTTGTTTTTAATGATTCTACTTATTCGGTTACATTATTTTCTTCTTACAGAAAGTTAATTCGTTTAAGGCCTCGAATAAGAGTACACATGTTCCTAGGGACCGTGCCATTCTTTAGGTTGCTCCAGATATTTGGGTTTTTTTTAATCGCACGGTGGACTGGCCATAAGAACATTTGTCTAATGAATAATTTTGCGCGAATGGCTACCCACGTTTCCGTTGTTTCACAACCGAAAAACGGGGTAATTTGTTGTAAAACTTTGGCTGATGAATAGGGAATGAAACACCAAGCACTCAATTGCAGAAACGTCTAACCGAACTTTTCCAAGTAAACATTGCAGTGTTGTGTTGTTGGATCTGTGAGCTTTGAAATCTCATTGTGTGGATTTTGGTCTAATGATTAAATTAGCCAGAGCCTAACTCACTGTGTCTGTTTGTTGAAATATAAACCAACGGTTCCTTGTACCGTTGTTATCTCTTGAAAGGAACTGTCCGTTGTATGGCCAGTATTCTTCATTATGACTTTAAGTTTACCATTCCTAATACTCGGTTGACAATTTTATACTGTTAATCATTTTAATTTTTTAAAAAAATCAGATTTTTTTGTACATTAAACATGTGGTTTTCTTGAACATCAAGTGGACTAAATGACGCCGTATACGTGTACCTTCTTCGTTATTAAAAGCGTTTCAACCGCTCGATTAAATTGGATTTTTGGTTTAAAAGAGAGAAAGCAAGACAACGAGTGACATGTACTGCTTACTATGTCTTGGCTACCAATTTTTTAAGTATTTGTAGATATTCTAAATAAAACAGTGATATATCCAGAATAACAATTTGAAATACTGCCTATGACCACTAGATACATACATGACTGCCATGTGTCGCGTCAATATATGTCGAAAAACACAGTTATTGTTATTTATATCTTTATAATTGTGTTTAAATCTGTAACGGTAAATTGACACCTGAGACCTGTTCAATATGCCGAGCAATGACGCGAGTGCTTCGCTAGCGCTAAACGAATCTGTTGATCGAAAAGGAGCGCTCGCTCACCTCTCGTTTAAAAAAACGGCGAGCCTATCACAAAGGGAATTTGTGACGCCATATTTTAATCGCTTATGCTAGCTTGGCGAACCAAATCAGATGATTGGTAGCAAACGCTCGCCGTAGCGCTGGCAGGCAATGTAGTTCATTAGAGTGCGCGCGCTCGGCCTATTAAAAAGGCATTTAGTCAATTCCCCTGCACCCATTAGCACGCCAATGGTCACACGATGTCGACATGTCCCTAACTCCCTAACATTTATCTTTATTCTTGCTGTACGATTGCCAAACGCTATCCTATCTCATCCTAGTCAGTCACTTCGGAACCACGTGAGATAGTGCGTATGCGTACTACATAGGCTACAGTACATCAACATTCAGAAAATATTGATAGAAAAGTTATTTGGACATATTGGATGAACTTGATCAATAATTTAAGGTCGGAGCTCACGGGCCACCGATTAATGAGAAATTGGCATCTACTTGTTAATACAAGATGGGAAAAAACAACTATCCTTGGATGTTCTGAAAAATATAATGGAAAAATGTTTCCCTCCAGAAAAAAATTTCCTTCTCAGAGAACCCCGGGTAAACTTACCCATCTGGCGGAAATTAAACCGATTTTATAAGGTTCAAGGTTTGAGAATGGTCAATATTCAAAAGACAAATGTAGCTATTCGCTCAGCAATTAATGGCTGTCTAGAACAATTATGTAAAAAAAACTTCCTTAGAGATTGATGTCCCAAATTTAATTATTGATTCAGTGGCTATGTGAGGCCATGTGAACTATGATATCGCCCTTCGACGTCGAGATTATACGAGCCCGGCATTGACCAGCATCTATTAAGGGCTATGTAGTCGTGACAATGATGTAACTTCAAATCTCTTTGGAGATGATTTTCGTAAATTTATGACAGATGCCAAGGAGTATAATAAACTTGACATGACAGTGAGTGGCAGCTCAAATAGAGGTGGTTACCACGGCAAGTCAAACAAACAGTCGTACTACGACAAGGGGAACTCACCACAACACAAATTGGACTAAGAGAAATTCTTTTTCTCGGGGCAACGGAAACACAAACCGGGAACGGAGATTGAAGATAACTGTAAGCGACGACGAATAAGTCAAGACCGTTAGTCCGATTCGGCTGATATTAAGGTATGTGAAGCACATTATACGATAAATCGTCTAATAGAAGTCGCTAAAGTGAATGTTAATCACTTTAAATGGGGACAATTAGCGAAATATTTAGACAAGTGGTAACGAATTACCTCCGTTTCGGAAATATTAGACATTGTTCAAGGGTCACACATAAGTTTTGATACCCTTCCACAACAACGTTAACATACACATAAAATACAATTTTTCTCCAGAAGAGATTAATGTTATAGGTGCTGAAATAGCTACATTGTTGAAGAAAGTATTAAAGGTATCATTCCCAGAAAAAAAGGAAATTCATCTGTAACATTTTTGTTAGGGAAAAGACAGTTGGAAAATTCCGGGTTATTTTGAATTTAAGTAAGCGTAATGAGCATGCGGAATATATGCATTTCAAGATGAACAATCTGTCCGCAGCTCTTAAGCTGGTAAAACCGAATGCTTTCATGGGGTCTGTAGACTTGGCAGGCGTATATTACACATGCCCTATAGCTGAAGAGCATTAAAACTGTCTAACAATAATGTGGAAAATGTATTATATCCTTACGTGTGCTTCCCTAACGGGTTGACATTGCCCTAGACAATTCACGAAACTCTGAAAAAACAGTGGTTTCAGCCTTACGGAAGCAAGGACACATTGTTACAGGTTACATAGATGACACCTACCTGCGGCGTTAATGCCTAAGCAAATTGTAACATTTCTTGGGTGAATAATTGATTCAACAAAAATGCAGGTTCCTTACGGCAAGTGCCCATGGTCTAGGGACATATGACAGCATCCTTTCCTTGTGTAATGTGTGGGCCCTTATATTATCGGCGTCTAGAGATTGAAAAATCCGTTACTTTAAAACAAACTAAAAATGTTGATGCTTCCATAATTATACCTAACATATGTAGGACAGACATGAAATGGTGTATTGCAACTGTTTCAACACAGTATAATGTTATATCACGCAAAACAGCTGATGTCACTAATTATGGTTGGGAAGGAGTCATGAACAACCAAAGAGCAGGTGGTAACTGGACACCTGAAGAACCTAAACACCACATTAACTAATTAAACTGATTGCAGTTTTTCTCAGTTTGAAAGCATTTTGTGAACATATTATAGACAAACATGTTTTATTAAGAGTAGATAACATGACTGCTGTAGCATGTACCAACCACATGGGAACTTGTCATTCTGTTGAATGTAATAACTCCTGAAATATGGGAATGGTGCATTTCAAATTATATATATATTAAACTGTGTCGTACATTCCCACAGCTGAGAACACTCTAGCTGATAAAGAATCATGCCTTGTTAGACGAGAATTAGAATGGCGATTGAACCCATCTTTACTTTTGAAATCATCAGATTTATTAAAATTCCAACCAGATATGGATCTGTTTGCAACCAGAACTAACTGTCAGTTAAAAACATATGCCTCATTTAAGCCTGACCCATGAGCTGTTTTTGTGGGTGCATATTCTGTAAATTGAAAATTACTAAATGTGTATGCATTTCCTCCTTTCAGTGTTGTTGGAGATGTTCTCCAAAAAGTGGAGGCGGAGTAAACGACAGGAGTAGTGGTCGTTCCAGACCGGCCAACTCAAGTCTGGTACAAACAATTAACGAGATTATTAATAGTACAGCCGGTCCTACTTCGGTCATCAAAGAATACTGCGATTACCGTGTTACCCGCAACAAGTTCATCCACTTCACAAAAATCCGACTCTGTCTGTTGTCCGGCGACACCGTCCGAAAAACATTTCACAGAAGGCTTCAACCCTTATACTCAAAGCCAGGGAGGGGCACCCAGCGCCAGTACCAGACATACCTCCTGGAGTGGGAATTTTACAGTAATTCCACAGGGACTGATCCTATTTCAGCTCCTGTACATGTATAGGAATACGCTTGTGCTGTTATTAGTGATGTTGACACGACAAGGAATGCATTATCAGCAATGATTAACATAATTACCTTAACACACTCACTCTGACGTTGACTATGTTGTTGTCTATTCTGACAGGTCAGTGGTGCCAAACATTACATGTATTAAACATTGGCAAAGGAATACGATCATCTCGGATGAGGAATATGTGTTTTATGTGAACAAAGGGATTAAACAATCCCGTCCTGGATATCTTTTAAAGCCAATTAATGTGTTAGCTTATGTGCCAGATTCGTTATTATGTTTGGTAAAATGTCTAATTGAGTTCCTTGATAGAACCAGACTGCTCAGAGAGGAAACGGACACTTCTTAATTATTAAGTTTCGTTAAACCTCACAAGGCAGTGAGCAAAGACACTATTTCCCGGTGGATAAAGCATGTCCTAAAAGCACTGGAATTCATATTTCTGTTTATGGCGCACACAGTTCACGTGCTGCATCCGTTTCTATTGGTTCGAGGAATGGCCTCCCAATTGACATTTTTTTAATTGTAGGGGTTGGACACAAGACAAAACATTTCCAAACTACTTAGATTTCGAGACAAACGCTACATTGGGCCAGGCTGTTTTAAATGACTTGATTATAATGTAATCGATTGGAAATAATGATAACAGTTCAATAATAACAGTATAATTTGTATTGTTATCTGTTGATTATCCTGTGAACACATGGATTTAAAATCTTACGTGGCTCCGAGCTGACGGACTAGGATGAGAAAGAATTAAATAATTAAACGACGCATACTTACTGAAGTTTGGTTGTAATTTTATCGAAGACTAGTCAGGAACGGATGAATCATGTGTCCATCCATGGGGTCTGCCCGCCCTATGACTCTTCTTTGGGATCAAGTGTCCACAAGATCTTTCAAGACTGATGTAATGTAGTTAGCATGCGCACTATCTCATATCATTCCTCTTTTCCTGACTAGTCTTCGATAGAACTACAACCACACTTCAGTAAGTACACCTCCTTTAATTGTTTAATTTCGCAACACAGGATAATTCCACTTCAAACATATGACAGTCAGGGATCCTTCTATAAATAAACTAGAGTTAACCAGTTGCAATTAGTTGTCACAGAAATCGTCATGCATAAAAGTGCTATTCGAAAAAAAGAAATAGCCAACTTGTAACAATAGGCTTTTAATGGCCTTAGTATCTCCATCGATTATCAAACCCAACCCAATGTTAGCTGTCGAAGTGAATCAACACAGCTATCGAAAAGAAGGGTGATGATAAGGTTTGGTTTATATGATTAAAATATATCATCTATATCGTATATACAGTATAAAAATAATAGTAAGTTTTGTAAAATCTATAATGCGATCCGCAGTACAGATTTTACATCCTTCCTTATTATTTTAATACGGTATGTCGCACATTCTCGAGGTTGATATTTTCTGAAAGCTTATAATTTGGATCATACTAGAAAAATATAGAAAAGCCGGTTTAATTCGTTTCAGTCTATTTTTGGACGAATTTCTGTGGTATAGTACCTTTAAGTTTAAAGATTCAAAGTCCCATTAAAAAAGGAAAAGAAGATACTTTTATTTTGTATGTATAAAGTGTGACTGCTGCCATTCAGACTAATAAGACATATAAGAGTTATATGATGATTTGTTTGAAACCTCTTTTCGTGAATCATTTGACAATGAGTAATCACCAATCATACGATATTAACAACTAAAATTTAACATTTAAATTAATGGTCAGTGATCAAATCATGGTTTACAGGTACTAAGCTCGGAGATGATTTTCTTAATTGACTCACTGTAATGTATTTTCCGTAAATCAATACGGTAAATGCCATTAATAAAGTGATTACCAGAATAAATCCATGACTCACAATGGTGAGGAATAAAGTACTACCGTTGTGCTGACAAATGCTATGTAATTAAACGATCAACGCTTCCTTCATTAGATCAAAAGATCCATCAATCACGATAGAGTATCCAAAATTAGGCTTATTGTGTCCAGAAATAAAACATAACTTAACAAAATATTAACAGTTGTCGAATTGAAGTTAGTCTCATATGATTAAAAGAATTTGAAGTTAGATCGACTTGATTTCAAAAGTTCAATAAAGTTTTGATATGGGGCATATTTGATGGATTAAAAGTAGATTTTTTGTAATCAGTATTTTAATATCAAGACACAACGTTTTTCTTACATGTATTACGCAGTTGAGCAGCGCAGTTGTTCTACTTCGGTCAAAGAAGGATGATTAATGAAAACATTTAATCAAGAAATACTGTTAACCTTAGACGGTAAGTCAAGTTAAACATAACCTTTATTCATGTTTAATCGTAAACGTAATCCATCAACGCCTAGCTTTGAATCAGTGACAATTTTACCGGTAATGTATTACATGACGTTTTTTGTATCATCGGTAAACGTTACAGTGCAGGTTTTTACACCATTCCGCGAACTATAAAATTTCCGATGGTATCTATGGAGTAGTTACGCGTTGTCATGCACATCTCGCAAATTGGAAATTTACCCGTTTTACTTCATTTTAAATGCAGCTAAACATCACTAAGAGTTACAAGGACTGGTTTTAATGAGAATATAAGACATTTAGGGTATATATGTGAAATTAAGAAAGAATATTTATTTAAAAAAACGTGTGTTTATCGAACGTATCACTTTGAGCAGTTTACCAACATTATAACAAAACCAAAAATGAATGACTGCTATTAGGAATGGAGTTTCGTTTGTAGAAGTTTCTTAGATGAAATAATACGAATTAAATTTATGAAAATTTGACGTTGTAACATTTTAAAAAAAACGCTACCAGTATAATAGTCCTATTTTGTGCTGTCTTTGGAATAAAGTAAAATTTCATGTTATCACTTATTAGGCAGATGTAGAGAAGCAGAATAAGTTCGTTCAAGTAATTTATTATTCTTGTTCGTGGTCAACTTTCTGAAACTCTCATGACACCAGATCAAATTAATTCCACAATAGGTAGCTTCTGCAACGTAACTTTAACCTGGTTGGTACAATGTTGTGTGGACTTCATGCCCCACTTAAATAAATCATGCTTGTTGTCAGATATGAACACACTTCACGTTTAGCTTTCGTCTACGTTGTGAACTTCATGAATGCATTCATTTTCATTGCCATCGATTTTCTATTGATGTGGATAACTGTTCTGAAGGCAAGAGGTTTGTACGCACAATAGTTTGTTCTCAAGACAAAATACGACAAAGTTAACACGTGTTATAAGTTGGTCTGTAGTTCGTAGTCTGTAGTTCGATATTCAAGAGGGACCAGTCATTATTTAATGTTTAT
>JAVFBZ010045645.1:0-10447 GCA_032466195.1 Katharina tunicata
TAAGCACAACCTGAAAAATGTATCCCTTACAGTTAGTAGTAAACCCAATAGTCTACCAAATGAAGATGAGGGCAGTTGGATATATATATATATTCAAATACAAAAATATATATATTCAAATGTATGTTATTACAAACTAATTATAAATACATGTAATAGTCTTAATAGTTATGAGAAGGATTTACAATGGTTTGGCTACGTACCCAGCTGTGTTTCCAAAACGTATACAGATATGAGACCTGAAGATACTTAATCATTTTGTAAACACAACTGTGTACGTAGCCAAACCATTGTAAATCCTTCTTATAACTACTTAGGCTATACATGTATTTATAATTAGTTTGTCATAACATACATTTGTATATACATACCCAAGTTACTATCTGTATGATCATATGCTTGAGAACGATGTCTGAATACAAAAAATAGAAGGCTAGATAGCTGGAGTCTAGATGGCGGACATTCACTATCCCTTTGATAGGTAGCTCCTACAGCTCCCACATCTGATTACAATGAAATATTTTTGTGTTTAGAAAGTGACCGTTAACAGTATTTTCGTTTTTTTGGGATAACACTCTCTGATACTGTGTTATGTTAAATGTCTCAACTTCTAAATGCCACAAGTTAGTTATAAGTACCCAATTCAGTTGTCAGTATTTATTTTTCTTAAAATCGTCGTCAATTTATATCTTCATAATGACAAGTACAATTCACATAAGGCTATTATGTGAACGTTTTTCATGATTAAATAATTGAATAAAACAGTTCTTATGTAATACGTTGAAATTTTATTTAAAATGAACCATTTTATTTTTTCCGTAAGGCCAATGAGTCGGTTAGCTGGCGAAGGGCCTTTGGTCTGTGTAAGAAAAAGAACGCACAGCTTGTCAGCATTCTGAATCAAAAGGAAATGGAATTTGTTTTCAAATACATCAACGAAAAATCTCAGAAGAATGACGTGATATACATAGGTAAACACAACTTTTAATACCTCGACAAAGAAAGGTGTGAAAGTGGACAAGACAACGTAAGGACGTTCCGTGTGTATTAAAAGTAGTTAACGAATCACGAAAAAGATCCTTAAATATGTCTCTCCAATTGATGAATTAACGAAAATCGACTCATCCAAGTCCTATTTCCTGCTTTCTTTGACATTTTGGTAATTTTATTTTACTCAAAGGTTTACAGGATGAGTATAGAAACAACCAGTACAGATGGAGCGACGGAAACCCGGCCTGTTATTTTGCATGGTAAGGGCAAGGTATTAGGAGCAAATGCCAGAAGAAATCTAAAGCGGATAACCATGGCTCAAACAGAATAACGTATTTATGATTTTCGGTTTGATTTGTATACACGTGTCGTTGCTCAAAACAAAAAATTTAAGAGAATTTAAGTGAAGTTATTTTGTGGAGTACTGCGATTCCATGAGAAATAATATGAAGTCCCTAGGATATATCTAGGTATTATGTCGAGTACTGTGATTCCATGAGAAATAATCTGAATTTATTTGAATATGTAGATATTAAGTCGAGTATACAGCGAATTTATTTGAATTTATTGAAAGTCTTTAGAATATTTCCGTGTATAGCGAAAGGTGATGGCTGTAACATACTTATTTAAAATGGATATAAGTCAGACATTTGACCGCTAAACTCTTCTTGACATACAGTATGCCACAATGCAGTAGTAATAATATTTTAGACTCGGTATTTCTGTGGGTTTTTTTCCAGGGCGTCTTCAACTGACCACAAAGAAATACAACCTAAAGCCAATAAGGTAGCCCTGTGTGTGAAATTTGCCTATCTCAGCACTTATTTAGTAAACCAATGGTACGAGGTGACTTGTGCCGGGAATATCATTAAGTCTTACATGTGCAAGAAATTGCCCCCAGGTACGTGCTTGTAACATTATTGTATAATTTTAATATAGTTATCTCTGACAAAATCTGGATACTTAAATGTATGTTATTTTCGGTAAAATACATCACTTACAAATAGCTGTTGCCTGCAAAATAGCACTACGAGGCTGTCATGCATAGATTTTCTAGATTCAAATTATATTTTCTAGGCTATTTTTTTATTTTTATAATTTTAACTGACGCTTCGAAAGTTTTTATTTCAGAAAATGAATATGCATTGCTGAACAAGACAATTGATAATATGACGTCAGGTAAATACAAAATATCATAGCATACAATGTATATGTTTTATAAACAATGTTTTTCGAGCATAGTGTAACCAGATATAGTATTCAGCATTTATTTTTGTGGGACAATAATAAAATAAATAAATTAAAAATGTGAACGAGTCAATGAATCTTAACCAATCCCGAAAGAAAACGAAGTTTTATCATGGAAATCTGTTTTAACTAGTCCTTTTAACTAGGATAACAATCCGAGCAATATTAAAATAGTATAGTAGCACAGTGTGGAATATTCACACGTGATAACAGCAAAATGGTTACAAGAGAGAAAAAATATTGCCTGTATCGTCACAACAATTTCATTCTGAAACAATCTTTGCTTTTAAATCAGGATGTCCAGTGGGTTACGCCTCTCTTGGGAAGAACTGTTACGGTGTTGTATTGGTTACAGTTGACCTCACCCGTAATACTGAATCCATGTGTGGGGCCCGTCCCGCTCGTCTGGCTAATATTTCTCGAAAAAAGTTTACTCGTTTACTTAATGATTCTCATGACAGTTTAATTAGGAATCCGTTTCATCACCACGGGACTGTATTAAACTCTATTCACACTACTGGGCATGATTTGATGTGTGGGTTGTTTCAATATCTACCCCATAACATTACATCGGAGAAGATACTTTGCAATGTTAAGTACGATACTTTGGCCTTGTGTAAACTGCCGAATACACTTTCATCTGGTAACGATACATTTAATGCAAAAGAACTAGTAATGGGTAAAAGGATTGAAATGACACAATCGAGATCTCCTATAGTTTCAAAACAAAACATGCCCTCCAGCTCAGACCAGCTATTTGTATGTAAGACCGGAGAGTTCATTCTGAAAACATCTGTATGCAACCAGGAACTAGATTGTTTCGATGGGTCCGACGAGAAGGGATGTCGTGAGTAGATTTTGTTCTTTATGCGTCTTTCCTTCACCCAGCCATTATTCAAGTGGTTTGACATCGAAATGTCGATTGGCTGGGAGTCTGGTATTCGAAATTTGAATGTCATGCAACATATTCAACATTCGAATATCGAATGTCGGGGACCTCCATATTCTAAATCCGAAATAATTTTTTATTGTTTGTATGTCTGTCTGATTTCGGTTTCATGCTGATTTTATTTTACTCATTTGTTCCCATCCATTGAATTACAGAAACTCCGAACAAGTAAGTCATGTTGGTATAGATAATATATTTCGGCTTTATTATGACATCGTCTGTTAAACATATATATTTAATTTGTTCGTTCTACTGTGAGCCTCTGTAGCTCAGTCGGCTAGAGCTTGCTAGCCAGAGATCCGAGTTCGAATCCCGGCGGGGGCAAGCAAAATTTTCTTTCTCTTCAATATACAAAAAATCTATGTTTATAGGTATATATATAACTGATGATGGCATAATAAAGCCGAAATATATTATCTATATCAACATGACTCCCTTCTTCGGAGTTTCTGTTATTCTATGTTACTTAAAACTGATCTGTGGAACTACTGGCTTCATATCCATTGTTTTTCGGTTTTACAGGCTAGTTCAATGTTTTTATTATCAGAGTTTATATGCATATCCAGAATATTATGATTGCGAAAAGTATCTGGATCAAGGCGGAGATATTTAACATTGTACCATCAAGTTTTGCATTACCAACACAAATCACTGGGTTATTCTAAGTACGTTTTTGACGGTATTGAAATGATAGTAATGTTATTTCTGTATAGCTGTAGGTGACTTTACTCATTTTGTCAGCCATACCTATTCACTTTATAACTCACACCTTTATTATACTGTGTTTTGACCGTTTACTCTTTTGACTTTGTGTATAATTCAATCTATAACTTCAAGTCATTAGTATTGTATCATGAAGTATAAGGTGTGACTAGTATATGTAGTTTGGGTAGCATACGTATGAGACAAACCGTAACCTATAGTTATGGCGCACATCATTCATTTGAATGGAGCCGCCAATAAATTAATTTATGTATGTATGTATGCTGTAGGTGACCACGTTGACTGGTTCGCATGTTCTAACGGCACGCAAATACCCCCACACTTCGTCTATGACTACAAGGCAGACTGTTTGGACGAAGAGGACGAAATGTGTAAGTCTCTTTGGCTTTTTCAAATATCTTCTGAAGTTTTGGTAAAAGACACTCTGGTAAACTCTGATGAACTGTGTGTATAAGATTGTGGGAAATTTAGAGAATGGCTGTTTACGATTATCTTTTGTGTCGTGAGTATACAGAACAAACGTTAACGTACAGAAGCATTGTGAATGATCCAAACAATCGTTAATATACAGAACCATTGTTAGTGTACAGAACCATTGTTATTGCACAGAACAACCCTTAACATATAGAGAACCATCGTTATTATACTGAACTATCGTGAATGTTCCGAACAGTCGTTAATGTACAGAAAAATCGTTAATACATAGAACCATCGTTAGTGTACCGAACCATTGTTATTGTACAGAACAGCCCTTAACATACAGAGAACCATCGTTAATCAGAACCACCGTTTGTCTGTTTGGGGCTTAACGCCGTACTTCCGATTTTTCACTTATAAGACGGCGTACCAACCCTAACCGACTCCCTAAACGACGCTGGCCACATTGAAGACACCACAGTACATTTACAATACGAAAACCAGGACACCACAAGAAATCGGCTTCGTGAAGCCCTAGGTCAGAGAACACCAACTACCAGAACAATCGCACATGTATCAGACATTTACAGTACCATCGTGGATGTAAAGAGCCATCGTTTATGTACAGAATCATCGTGAACGTAAATAACCATCGTTGATGTACAGAACAATCGTGAACGTAAATAACCATCGTTGATGTACAGAACCATCGTAAATGTAAAGAACCATCATTAATGTTAAACCACCCGCAATGTATATATTTTGGCACATCTATTAACAGTTTTGTTAATATATATTGAGTTGTCCGAGGTCGGACTGCAGTATTGTTACGCAGCTCGACCTCAGCCAACGAGAGCTGAAACAATGGCGCGTACCAGCATTGTCATTATAATCTATTTTTGAATCGGCTTTTGAGGGAATTGTCAAACTCTATTTTTTTATTCCATAAAACCTCTCATGGCTTGTGTACTATAAATGTAAAAATTCCACAACTACTATGACCATACTGCATCCTGTTTATCTGATAATGTTATTACATATACCAAGAAAGCTCCGACTTACTGCATGTGTGTTGAATACCTGTTTAACTAAGGTTACTACTGATCATAGATACATTTATTTTCAATGAATGTCTTAAATAACATAAACATTGCTACATATTATTGTCGTATCCTTGGCAAATTGGAAAAAAGAACTGATATTTTTCGATATTTTAAAGAAAAAGATTGCAAAATACTATGTTTACAAGACACACATTTCAGTGATGACTTAGAATCTAGGGTAAGAGCAGAGTGGGGTGAAGAAGCCTTTTTTAGTTCTTTCTCTTCTGCAGCTAGAGGAGTATGTATTCTCATAAACACACACTTTACCTTTAATATATTTAATACAAAATGTGATACTAGTGGGAATTATCTCATCATTGACTTGGAAATTAAACCAAAAGGGCTAACTTTAGCAACAATATATGGCCCCAATTTTGATTCACCTGATTTTTACAGACTTTTACAAAGGGAAATAGAGAGTTTTGACAACGAAACATGTATTCTCTGTGGTGACCTAAATTTAGTAATAGACCCCAACTAGATACAAAGAATTATTCTCATATAATTAACCCTAATGTAAGGGAAGTAATGCTAAAAATCATTGAAAATCTGGGATTGATAGATCCATATAGGGCCTCACATCCAAGTATTCGAAGATTTACATAGAGACGCCAAAATCCTGTCAAACAAGCTAGACTTGATTATTTTTTGATTAGTGAAAATTTATTTCCTAGTATTAATAAAATAACGATTGAAGCTAGTACAGATCTGACCATTCCCCTGTACTACTTTCTATTAAACTAAATGAATTTATTCGAGGAAGGGGTTTATGGAAATTTAATAATAGTTTACTTCATGATGGCGATTATGTCCCAAAAATTAATACTTGTATTCAAAACACAAAAATACAATATGCACTATCAGTATAGAATTTGACAATGTTAGAAGAGATAGAAAATGATAGACTAGAATTTACAATCTTAGATCTAATGTTCTTAGAAAGTCTTTTAATCGAAATTAGGGGACAAACAATATCCCATTCCTCCTACAAAAAACGTGAAAGGATGAGTAAAGAAAAACATTTGGAAGCAGAAATACTTAATCTTGAACAGGATATAGCTCCAGACATTGAGAAACTAAATAACAAAAAAACAGAAATGGAAATTATTAGAAAAGACAAAATTCGATGATACATGATTCGTGCTAAAACTCAATGGGCAGAGGATGGAGAAAAACCTTCTGTTAATGAAACTATTCCAAAAATAATAACCGATGATGGAGTTCTTATCACCAAACAGCAGGAAATACCTGAAACTACTGCTTTATTTTATAAAAAGTTGTATACAAAAGTTAATCTTGGAACATTGATCTGAAAAGAGAACTTGACGAACTACAGACAAATACACTGCCTAACTCAATGGCATCTAGGCTAGAAGGTAAAATTACGGAATCAGAATTATTAGCTTGCTTCAAAAAATATGAAAAATTGCAAGAGCCCTGGATATGACGGCTTCACATCAGAATTCTTCAAATATTTTTACAAAGATATTGGCCATTTCATACTTAGATCACTAAATGATGGATATTCCAAAGACTTCCACTCACCAACACAAAAGGAAGCTGTAATAACATGTTTACCAAAAGGAGATCAGCCCAAGCAATACCTAATACATTGGAGGCCAATCTCATTGTTAAATGTAACATACAAGTTAGCCTCGGGTTGGTTAGTAACTAGAATTAAATCTGTTTTTTATGTTGTTAATCTCAAAAAGTCAAACAGGCTTTATGTCTGGAAGATATATTACAGAGAACTCTCGGTTACTATATGATATAATGGAATATACTGAATCACAGAAAATTCCTGGTCTGTTAATCTTGACATCCAAAGTTTTATAATAGTATTAAAGTCCTCTTGGATACGGAGACTTATTATTAGTGACAGTTAATGTAAACCTTTATTTAAAATATGTGTAGTTCCAATCAATAGCCTGATAAATCAAGGCAACAATTTTCTTAACCAAACAATATGTAATTGCACCAATGCTTTTTGGATCGATACACTAACATCAGGGAAAATTGTTGACCAGAAATACCATAATAATTTCAATGTTGATGCATATGATGTAAACATATGGCAGAACCCATATATACTAGTGGGCGAGACTACTATTTTTCACAAATCCTGGTACAACAAAAATGTTTGCTTTATCAAAGATGTATTAGATAATGATGGTCAATTTATGGATTTTAAAACCTTTGTGAAAACTTATGGGATAGAAACTAATTTTCTGACTCATATGGGAGTTTGTAAAGCAATTAATAAATATATTAAAACAATAAGGTTTAAAATGAAAACTTTAATAAAATACAACCTTAACCTGCCATCAAAATTGAAACTACTATTAAGGCATAATAAAGGTTGTAAAGATATGTATAATATTTTAATTTCAAATGATTATCTTCCAACGAAAAAGTGGATTGATATCCCAAAAGTGGAATGGAAAACTATATACAATATACCGTTTATATGTTGCAAAAGAATAAAACTACAATGGCTACAATTTCGTATTAATCATTGTATTATAGCTACAAATGAGTACCTTTGTAAACTTAAAATACGAAATGATCCTTTATGTTCTTTCTGTCATATTAATTGTGAAACTAAAACTCACTTATTTTTCGATTGTGAAGAGGTATGGTCCTTCTGGAACCAGCTTGTTCAATGGGTATACAGTAAAGTCGGCATTATGATCCTCTTGTCTAAAAAATGTGTGTTTTTGGAGTAAACCAAACAACAATAGATTTTACTAACCTGTTAATTATATTCTAATTACAGCTAGATACTATATTTACAAGTCTAGATGCCAATGGAAGAAACTGTCTTTATTCTCTTTACAATGTGAAATAAGGGAACATATATAAAAATAGAAAAGTATATGGCTTTAAAAAATAACAAGTATGAATCTTTTTTGGATATGTGGCAACAATGGCTAGCCTTGTGAAACCAATAATAATAATGTAACATGCTTTTCAAAAGTTACATTAGAATTTACCTAAATATTCCAGGTAGGAACACATGTGTATGTATAATATATGTATATTTTGTAATAGATAAACATTGTCTAATGATCATCGATGTAGTGAGAACATAATACTGTGGAAATAAAAAATAAAAAATAATAATAAAAATAAATGTAAAAAAAGTCATAGCAAATGGAAAGGTATTAAACGGGAACGCAGGTTCAGTTTACATAAGCATGCGCAATTGAAACCCTGGCGACGTTATCACGTGACGTTATTCTGCACTAGTTTAACTTTTTAGTGTTTTTCTATCATACCGTCAACGGGAATTCTCTGTATATAGGGGCCGCTAGTGGTAATGTAAACAAAGCATTGAAAATAGTCCCGGGTTCAGAGGAAGAAGATATGTAAGAAATATCTGATGGCTCTGTATTACGCGGGTCTGAGCTTTATGTGTATAATAAAAACAAATAATTCTCCCCACCCTACCTTCAAAAGACAAGCTTGGCTTAAACATAATTTTATTTGACGGAAAACATATTAAGCCTCTGGAATTATACAATTGTATTTAATTCGAGTGAATTACATTTAAGTGCAGGTGCAGTGCTGTACAAAAGTGCATAGGCAACTGATGAGGGATACAAGATGAATGGCGCGTATACGCACGGGAAGATAATAGCATACTTTATATAAAATGTTTGGTTTCTTTTATAAAACACATTCAATAATATATATGTTTGTTTTAGTTTAAAGTTTTTCACCGCCATATAAGATAAGATCTTATGATATTTCGGCTTGGAATCCATGATTACGAATTGTATTTATATCGCATGTTCTTTGTTGTTGGAATGTAGGAGAAATTAGCAAGCTTTGTCCACGTGTTGTTAGTTCTAAAACCAACGTAGGATTGTTTCAACGTACAAACATGTTTGGTCATGTTATAGTTTTGAGTTGTAATGATTGTGAAATTATATAATTTTAAGGGTCATATGAAGCTTGCGATGATCTCAGTGATTTCCAGTGTGCGAATGGCCAGTGTGTGAGAAACGTGAAGCAGTGTGACACACGACATGATTGCTGGGATTCGAGTGATGAGATGAACTGCAGTCCAGGTAAAATAAGATATTCCAACAGATACGCGTTATGTACGTGTTAAAATATCTGAGAAGAACACCAACACTAAGAGGATTTTCAACTGTATTTCTTCTTATTGTTTACAATTACTTAATATAATCATTACTTTTAAAACAGATGACCGACTGTTTCCAATCCACTGATATAGTGACATTTATTCCTTTCAATTTCAGAGAACGTTTCCCCGAATGCCTTTGTGTGTTATGACGGAAGTCTGATACACCAAAGTAAAGTATGTAATGGCCGGGTGGACTGCCCAGGTGATCTCTATGAAGACGAACCGGGGTTAAAACAACTCGGGGAAATTCAAACATGTGGTAAGCTTGTACTTAAGAAGATTACAAATCCTCTATTGTTGATACTTTCGTAGAAACCTTGAGGTTACATTACAACATGCCCACAGATGAACCTAAATGATAGTTGTAGTGTGGAAAGGGATAGGATATAGCGGCTTGGTACCATGCCTGACATGTTATATCACATCCGTACCACCAGAAGTCCATTAAATAGAAGTGTGAAACCTCGTATTTAGTAGTGTAGACGGCATTGTTTCTACAACGTTCACATTCAGCTCAGACAGCGCCCCTTGTGGCAAACTGGCGAACCGTCAGGGGAAATAAGAATTGAACTGAACCTTGGCTGCAGCCAGTCAATTTGCCCTGGCTTAACCTTGCAATACACCAGATTACAGTTTGTCATATAAGGTAAACGGAAGTTGAACCAAAGCCATGCTTTTGACTCAATTGTGCGATCAAAGTGACAGCCGTATGAAAGAATCACGTTGGGTGAAATTTTCTGTTTGTGGCCTGACACGCCAGATAGTCTGTGTTTCTTGTATTATTCGTTTACACTGCTGAAGATGTCAAAGAGGGTCAAGATCAGTGGAGGTATGGGGAAAAGAAAAGTTCAGGACAGGAAATTC
>JAVFBZ010045656.1:0-10447 GCA_032466195.1 Katharina tunicata
ATTTTCAGGGTCAATTGTTGTCAAGTTTGCGCATGCGTGTATGTCTGCGACCAAAAGTGGGTTTCTATATGTTGCGACTGCAGGTAAGATGTTATGGACTGAGAGAGCGCATGCTCAAGGTTGTAATAAAATATAGGATCGTGAAAGAAAGAGAAATCATGAAACCTCATATAGAATTCAATGGTAGTGTCTGTAAATTCCCCTTTCGCAATAACTTATTGTAACTACATTATGCTCGTGGATTTTGTCCTAGGCGTGCACTAGTTGACGAGTTGGTTTTCAAAATTGCGTCTTTACATCAATTAGGGAGATCACTTTCATCTATGTAGTTTTCATTAAACTGCCAATGTTACCTGTGTGCATCCATTACAAATTCAGGACCAAACCTTTACATAAATAGATGTAGATCCCTTCACTGACACGGTTTTGTTATTTATGCAAGTTTTAAAAGTATGGGTATGGTTTTATTTGGAATTGTTATCTCATGCTAAAGCTATATATAATATGACTGTGGTTATTCAATAATATAGAAAAAAATATATATAGAAATATATAGTCATGATTGACATTAATTTTGATGAACTTCTCTAAATCCTCAACAAATTTGACACACTTTAAAGTAATTTATGAGTTTGAAACTGAAATTTATATTTTACAGTTGTTTTGAGTCAGAACTTCATGAAAATGTATCACATATATATATTTTTATATTTTGCAACACTATAGGCTACATATACATATAACTTCTAACTTCTGTAATTTCTGTCCAAAATTGTTTTTGTTGTTGTTTCTTTTTGCTTGTTTCCCTTACTTCCTTCTATCCCAAGCACTTTTGTATTAATCAATCATTTATCTTTTTATTTTCTGCACTTTCTGTTTCCTTTCCCACAGCATGTGTTAATTTGTTGACCTTGGGACCTCTGACCTTTCTCACATAATGGCTGACCCTGACAACAGTGACACTGATAAGTCGTACTACCAGGGCGTTATGGAGGAAGAAGGTACCCCACTTTCATCCAAATTAATGATCATCAATTCCCATGTTCTCCATAGTGTACATTTTAATGTATATTTTCTAAATCATAAACAAATTTGACACCGTTACCACTTAGCAAACTGTCATGCGAGTTCCTGTCACAAATACGTCTAAGCCATGGTACATCTCTTGTTTAAATAGTATTCGGGCAATGGAAGACGACTTCAGTTACCTAAAGGGCATCTATAAGTAAATCTAAAGTTTTTAGAACTTTTCATTAATTTGGCTTGAGTTACACACAGATGTTATGAAAAATTAAGTTATAAACCCAAATTTGCGCTTCCAATATTTTGGTTGCCCATTTGTTTTCTGAAACACAAGAGAATGCCATGACCGTGAAATTTGTTGTTTGTTTGTTTTTTTATAACTCTTTGTTTTTTAACCTTAGTCTTAGTTTTTGGTTGTCTGATAATGTCTTGTGTTGCCCTCTTTGCACGTTGTTATATGAGTGAAATAAACTGCAGTGCGACGTAAAACCTCAATTTAACAAACCAATCAGTTATTGTGATTTTAGCAATTCAAGAAACTAAAGTAATAGACAGTATTTTTGTTTTTTGGGATAACACTCTCTGATACTGAACAGATTCTAGTTCAGAAAATCGTGAGACCCTTGCGGGAAAGCGAACCCACGACCCCCAGAATTAGGCACGGATTCGCCAGCAGTAAATGTTGGCCACCTAAACCACTCAACTACCCGACCTTCTACTTAATAGAGTAATAGATTAAGTAAATAGATTAAAGTAATAGATTATGTGCATAACCATTCATCAGTTTCAACTACTTCCTTGGGCTTATCTGAAAGAAAATTTTGCTGTTAAATTAAGCCACTTATTATTATTATTCTTTCATCAGGATGAAAAAATAACCACAGGTGATACCCTGGTTTCGTCTGGTCCAGTTTGTTTTGCCAGTTAGGTCCTTGGTGGTTTCCTTCACTGATGCCTGTACCACACCTTCATGTGTTTCAAATAACTTAGGGCCACCAGGAAGCCCATTTGTTGTGCCATCCTGTAACATGTTTATATGGTCACTGTGTTGTTCTGTCACTTCTGTGCTGTGTTTGTTTTCAGTGGTTCCATTTATCAAAAATCAATCTGTTTTTAATATTAAACTTTTTAGTTTTTGGACCTTCTAATATTTTGTACAGTTGTTGCAGATTAAAGACAAGCTCTCTACTGAATTTACATGTACTAGTAACTACTCCTACTATTATAGTAGGTGTTGACTGTTAAAATATCTGAAGGACTGTGAGACTGGGGGAGAAACGAGTGTTTGGACAAGTAAAATTGATTAGGCCTACCCCGCATTCAGCTGAAAGTGTAGCTGTATTCACTCACTCTAATCTGTATGTCAGTTGGCTATTGCATTTATTAATCCCTGATGTTATAGATCCACTGATAAATAGTATCCGACAGCTGAGTCCACTTTAGTTCACTGCATAGTGTTAGTCAAAAGCCATTAGAGACACCCTACTTCAATCAAATTTAACATGGGAAAGATAGGTAAAATATCAAATGAGACACCCTGCTTCTGTGAAAATAGTGATTTGAGACACCCTCTTTTTGATTTCTGGCTAATACTATGGTTCACTGTAATCGGAAAGGGTTGAATACCCATGTTGAATTTACTTTAGGTATCTAAGATAAATTTTGTCGTGTGGAGCTCCTTGGGTGGTATGACAAGGATTCTTTTCAGCTTTCCAGTAGACACTGTCAACACAAAGTTACCATATAACTATAAGTGAAATACTTATATTTATACTTATATACTTTTGACTACAACATTAAACACCAAATGGAAAAATACACAAATAGATAAATATATAATTTTTTTTATTTTTATAAATATTGAGGAGGAAAATTTTACTTGCCTCCATTAGGATTTGAACTTGCGTCTCTGGCTATCAGGGCCAACGTTACATTGTATATATAAATATATTTTTGTAAAGAGTATATATATTTTTGTATAAATGTAGAGAAAGAAAATTTTGCTTGCCTCCACCGGGATTCGAATTCGGGTCTTTCTTTGGCTAGCAGGGCCAACGCTCTAACCGACTGAGCTACAGAGGCTCACAGTAGAACGAACAAATTTGTATCCAGGTAAAGGCTGCGAATCTTTCTCTACTGTGAGCACTTAAACAGGGACACTGAAATGGTGTCTTTTTTTATCTAGATATTACCCACAATTTTTGTTGTTGTTTTGGGTTATTCTGGGTTAATTTCTTGGTCTACATGATATTCTTTTAGAAGACTAGGAGTAACGTCAGTACATCAAAGTGTGTCCGAGCTGTGTCAGTTTTTAGTTTTTAAGTTATTAAAAAACTCTCCTTCGACCTACAAATTTGATGTTGAAATTATTGGAAAGCCTCTAACTTGTACTTCTTGAGAAAAATATCCATTTTTCATGAGATTCTGTGATAGTGCAAAATTCAGAACTTTTGAGAGCGTATGTTACACGTACTTTGACGTATTTGAATTTTGTACATACATGTACTTGTTATTGCATTGGTACAAATATATTGTTATTGTTATTGAGGACTACACGGAAGACCAAATAATTTGACTGTATATTTCTCATTTAAAAAAAATGTATTATTATAATTATAAGGTGGTTCTGATAATTACCACACCTTTTTAATCAATTCATTATCAATTCATTATTTTAAATACTTTGATTTAAAGAAATTTAAATGTAAATTATTAATGTATTTGAATTTTGTACATACTTATAAAAAAAAAAGGTTATTGAGGACTTCAGGGAAGACCAATTAATTTGACTGTATATTTCTCATTAAAAATAAAGTTATTTATTAATATTATTATTATAAGGTGGCTGTGTTGTTTTACAGCTGTCAGTCTGATGAATGATGTTGATCAATTAAATACAAATTATGATGGGAAGAAAGACAACAAAATGAAGGTAATGTCCTGTATTATTATTTTTAATTTAAGAAATCAATGATATTATATACAATAGATATTGGCTTTATAATTTATTCTTTATTTTTTTGTTTGAGTTGTCCGTGCATCTAGAACCAGATCTTCGCTGATTAAAATCGGGTGGTTGGGTGGGAGACTTCTGTTCCGTGGTGTACTTTGAGCTGAGGGGCATCATGAAGCCGCATTGTTATGGTGTCCTGGTTTTGTCCTGTAAATGTATGTTGCTGATGTTGATTTGAGTGGTTTCCTTCACCCCTCGGACTGGCATGCCATCATATAAGTGAAATAACCTTAAGTATGGCGTAATACCCAAATCAATCAATCACTAATAAAAAATAAAATAGCTAGTGAATTTTTTTAGTATTATGAAGGTAATATGTTATTTTACTTTATATGTTAAAAAATATAATATATATTTACAGACGGACAAATATGTTGTTGTTCTTGTTTAAGATATATTTTGAACTAATGACTTCAAGAGATATATAAAATGATTCAGTAAATGTAAAACATACACATGACTGGCACTTTAAATTTTTATCGAGATCTGTGCCTCTGGCCATTGACGGCACTGTTTCTAGTGTGCAGCTTTGAGCATGGCGTTAAATACCAATCAATCAATCAATCAATCAATCAATCAATCAATTTATATTGATCAACCAGTCCACCAATTAATTAATAAATCAATCTGTTAGTATAGACTCAGGTAAGTATCAAATACATCTATTATGTTATGTTTTCTGTTGATAGAATTTTTTCACTCAAAATGGACGTTTTCCGACCAGTATTTTTTTCATCATCGGGAACGAATTCTGCGAAAGATTTTCCTATTATGGAATGAAAAGTAAGTGTTTACTAAATGTTTCTTTTGTTCTTTTGTGTGTGCAAATCTAAATTAACAGCTGAATCACCGGATAATTTAGCATTGTCACGTGCACAGTGATTCACTTGATAAGTGATGTTTACTTTGGACGGGGATGGTCAAATTTGTTTTTGATTTTCAGTGCCATTTTTAATTTTTTTATTTTATTGACTTTCCTATTATCTTTATCATCAGAGTACTTTGCCCTAATGCCCTCAAAGAAATTTATTTTCGGAAACAACAATAAAGTCTTATACAATGTACACTATTTGATAACGAAATTCACATTTATTTTTCAGCAATATTGGTAATATACTTAACCCAGAGATTAGGATTTCATCCAAATCCAGCCACAGCTATTTACCATGGCTTCACTATGCTCTGCTACTTTACGCCCATATTTGGAGCTATCCTGGCAGACGGATTCCTGGGAAAATTTCGGTATGTATTTGATTAGATATTAATATCATTTTGTCTGTAAGGAATTTGGGCTTTCTTGTTCTCCCTGCCACCTTTGTCTTGTAATGGCACAGTTTTCAATCATTTTGCCTATGTTGGCCTTAGGTTTATAGGGGAAGTAGCAGAGGTGCTGTGTGCTTTATTTCTACATGGTTTCTTCCATCAAACCTTCCACCGAATATTAAGCGAAATACACTTGAGGTCAATGTTAAGTTAATGCCACACCAAGCCGACTGGATCCGACGCGAAGCGACTGGACAAATAGTTGGATACAGTCGGCCTGGTGTGACATGCCTTCTCATGCAGTTGCAGACAATCAGGACTAGTTGGACATGTTCCATCGTTGTCGAACATCATTTAAGAGTGTTGAAATTTGCATTGTCATCAAAACATTGAAATGACTTCGTCCAAAGAAATCGGTACAGTGTGACATGAACACTGCCAACTGCATCAGATTAACCACGACCACACGACTTTCCAGTCGCGTAACGTCGGGCCTGGTCGGTTTGGTCTGACATAAGCTTTAAACATTCATCAAATGAATAAATGAATAAGTTGATCAGAAGGAAAGATTTGGTCATTTGACATGTTCTAAGTTGTACTGGTAATGATTAAATCAAGATTCTCTACGATATTATGAGATAGTGGAATAATATTCTTAAAAGGCAGTTAAACAGCTGGTGATGGAAAGCCTGCTCCCCTGTTAAGCAGCAACAAAGCAGATTTGTTAATGCTAGAAAAAAATTTGCAAAAATTTATGTTGTGGTACAATTGATATGATTGATATGGCTCTCGCCTATTCATTCTAAAACCATTTGCCTGGGGCTCTTGATTTTGAAAATATACGGACTGGAGAGATATCCATCATAATACACCCATTCTCATCATTGGATAACCTCCATTTATTCCATGGTTAGAATAACAAGTCACAAATATTGAGGCATTTTATCTCATCTCAGACAATAACATGTGTAGTGTATAGATTAAATTGTAATCAACTCCTGCAGTCTAGACACTAGAAAAATACAATTAAGTGCATCTTGCTATGTTGCAGCTGGCTTTGACACTGATATTTGTTAAATGCATTTAACCAGTTTAAATGGCTACAAACAAGTAAGGATAGCATACATGTAGGTTGGTGATTGGCGAGGGCTTTCTCTGTGTTGGTTCCTTGGTTACCTTAGAGTGAGCGGGTGGTTGGGCGGGAGCCTCCTGTGCCCTGGTGCTCTCTGAGCTAAGGGGCACAGGATGCCGATTTGTTGTGGTGTCGTGTTTTGTTAATGTTGTGGTAACGTTTTGTCTTGTCTTGCATGTTGCCATGTTTACGGAGGTTTCCTTCACCGATTGAGCTTGCACGCCTTCATATAAGTGAAATAACCTTGAGTTCGGCGTAAAACCCCAATCAAACAAAAACCTGAGAGCGAGTGGTTGGCTTTCCGAGCTAAGAGGCATCAGGAAGCCGATTTCTTATGTTGCCTGTTTTTTGTCCTGTAAATGTACTGTGGTTTCCTCTGTGTTGCCACAATCTTTAAGGGTGGTTTCCTCGTCGACTGGGCTGGCTTATCGTAATATGAGTGAAATAACCAATCAATCAAACCGTCTGTGTTGTTAGCGTCATTAAGGCCTAAAATCCTAATCAAACAAATTTTTACCTGAGAAAAACCCAAAGCTAAATTTGGGTACTTTTTTGCCTGTTTTTGGCCTGTATTACTTACCTTTCTTTGTTGCTGACACAGTTAAGGGCTGATTCCTTCACCCATCTTGCTGGTACAATGTCATATGAGTAAAATAACATTTAAGAAATGGCATTAAACACCAATCAAACAACTTTAATTGGTCAGGTTTCATGGGAATTGGAATGACAGGACATCATTTTTGTACCTAACATGTAATTGAAACTGCGATGTCCTATTTGCCATAGAAAATAAAATACCTCTAATGCCATTTTCTTAATTCCAATTATGTTTTTACACATCGTATATCAGATCTCAGTGCTCTCTGACCTGGTGTCCACTTTTGTGCCCTGATTTTTGTCTGATTTAGTGTGTTTAAATAGGCGAAGGATTTATGTGTCGTGGTGCTCTCTGACCTATTGAGGGGCACCAGAAAGCAGACTATTTGTGTTGCCCTTTTTTGTGCCCTGATGGCTCCTCTTCTTTCTGATTTAATGTCTGTAATTGGGCGAGAGCTTCATTTGCCACGATGAAGGTACATCAGAAAACACATTTGTTGCCATGTAATGTTTTCTGTGTTGTCAGTGTTTGCTGCCAGTATCATAACGGCGGTGTCTTTCGTTAATTTAGCTGGCACCAAATTATTTGAGTGAAATAACCGTAAGTCCCTAGTCTATCAATCTCATTTAGCTCTCAGAATAACAGCTGTTTATCATCGTTTGAATTTGTTTGGGCGGGTTTGTTCAAAGGTAAATCGCAGGAGGCTGGGCGAGAGCCTCCTGTGCCCTGGTGCATTCTGGGCTAAGAGGCATCCAGAAGCCAATTTGTTTGTGGCATCCTGTTCAAATCTTGTAAATGTACTGTGTTGTTGCTAGTGTTGTCCCCTTCACTCATTGGGCTGGCATGCCATCATGTAAGTGAAAAAAACTTAAATCCCCAATCACGTTAACAATGATACCTCGGTAACTGATTATTTTAAAAGGTTATCGTCTCCGCATTTCGACAGTTGGTGCGCCTCTAAGCATACAAAACACTATATGGTAAAATGCTAGCGTTTTCTTTCGACGTTAGTGACAGAAGAATCTCTCCTATGATATTTAATAGTTTTTTTATATTTATATCAGTCAAACAAAATAAAGGTTATCCAGAGCCTATCTTTACACGTTCACACAGAAACATCACCATGTGTGGCATGATGTCCTACAATAATTGTTTTGAGTTGATGCACTTTTGATTATAAACAGATGTGTTATATCATTTCGAAATCTGGATCTACAATGTATATCTGTTTTTTATCTCGATCCAAGCTGCTTTTCTGTCAAATTACGTTGAAACAGCTGTCATAACTTTAAGAAAAAAATATAAAATGATAAAATGAAAAAAAAATAACCTCAGTTTATCAGTTGTATTTACATGTCAATATTATTCCTTTACACTGGATAAACAACTATACATGATCGTTGTCTATTCATCTGTCTGTCTAGTTAATCATTTTGTCTTCATCGTATCTCCCCCATCATAGGAGTGACATAACTTTAATAACCTTTTTAGAGAAAAATAATAAAATAAAAAGAGAATAATAAAAGGCAGAAAAAAATAAAATAAAAAGAGAATAATAAAAGAAAAAATTTAAATAAAAAGAGAGTAATAAAAGACAGAAAAAAAATAAAATAAAAAGAGAATAATAAAAGACAGAAAAAAATGTGTTGAAATCAAATTTTCTGTCTTGCAGTCATGGTCCACCATACACCTCGCCTTTAGACACCATGTTTGTTGTGTTGGCTATGTGACCGTCAGGAGTTTCCAAGCTATGTTAAGAAACTGAAATATACACCGTTTGCTTAAATTGCAATTTTTTGGCTCAAATTCAGACCTTTAAAGATAACCAGTAAATATGACTTTTTCAGGGCTATCTTCATCTTGTGTGCGTATGTTTATTCATAATTTAGCAATCCATCACTAGATTTGTACCCGTTTGTATTCAAGCGTCTATCCTGGAAAACAACATTGGAACACCTTGCACAACTTTGAGAATCATGTATAGAATGCTGTAAAAATACCTTTCAGTTGATCACTTATTACTTGATGTTATTATGCCTCAGGTAAACACTGCTATAAATTACCGTAACTCACGTTAAATTTCAATCAATTAACTACCCTGCTGTGCGCCTAAGGTAAACAAAAGACCGATTAGGGGTTGTGGAGTTTTCCGGTTGCTGCAGGGTTCGCGGGGTGGATTTATTTCTGGTTTTCCACAATACACCAGGAACGCAAAATAGTGAAATAGTCTTGAGTATGACTTAAAACACCAATCAAACAAACAATTAAGGCCTATTATTAACGTCTTGTTATTATTCCCTACCTCAACAAAGTCAGACTGACATACCATCGTTAGCGTTTTGCTTCTAGGACTTTGCTGCTAAACCGCTTAGGGTTTGTTTATGGTGAAATAATGCTTCTTGATATTTGCAGACTTAAAAAAAAGTCTCCACAAAAAAAAAAAACAGTTTCCATATATGAACTTTAAAAATATTAAACGTGGGGGATGACTCAGTCTTCTTTTTATAATTGAGTTGTTGTTGTTGTTTCCAGGACTATTTTGTACATCTCCTTGGTTTACGCCCTGGGTAACATCGTGATGGCCCTTACTGCATTACCTCCCCCTGAATGGTATGTAACTTAAATCGATTAATTGTATGAATGCTTTTATTTATTTTTTTACTTAATTACCAATGTTTCCATGTTTTTAAATTACCTTGTTGGCTAGGCTTTGAAACTAAATGAGATTTCATAAAATGATTTAATTCTGTGGAGTTTGGGAACAGAATGTAGCCAAAAGAATAGTGGTAAAATTGGCAAAGTTTAGAAACAAAAATTTGTCTAAAAGATTAATGAGTATATTTCTGGGCTGTGACATCAAATAAGACCTACCTGTATAAGATGATGAATTATTTGTTAATTTTTGAGAGCAAAATAAAGGTAAAAAAATGTTGAATTCTTTAACAAATTTGGAAGCAAAAAAGATGATGAATTATTTTTAGAGAGCAAAATTAAGGTAAAAGAATGTTCAGTTAATTATTTGACAAATTTTGGAAACAAACTCTGGTCTATGGAATGTTTGTTATTACAACAGATGTTTGTATCGTTCAAGTAGCTTTCAGTAGTCTTGGCCCTCTGTCTAAGGGCAGTGTGTTTCTCTACTGCGGCTGGTCATGCTGTCATTGGTTAGCACTAGAGGAACATGTTTCCAACATAGCAAAAATATTTCACATTTTATGGTGTTATGGCTGTTTGATGGTGGAATACTCGGCTGCACTAAGAGTAAAATACCCTTTGATTTGATTTGATTTATTCACCAATATAACAAATACATTGGAAGGAGTAAAGCTCAGTTGAGCTTTTTATATCCCATTGAACATTGTTTTGGTACATATATATGGCGTGGAAGAAATTACATCATCAGTTTAAGAAGAAATAC
>JAVFBZ010045667.1:0-10446 GCA_032466195.1 Katharina tunicata
AGGTATATGATAAATAGATTATAATGACAGTGCGGGTACGCGCCATTGTATCAGCTCTCGTTGTCTGAGGTCGGACAACTCGAGCTGATACATAGCCGCGTATCCCGTACTGTCATTATAATCTCTTTTTATCAATGTTCATTGTCCATTTTCTTTAATTCTTTGTCTAGTTTTAATCAAAATATTATATTTGAATTAAATTTATGTGCCAAAAAATCGGTCTGCGGCAATACTTCTAAAACGAAGTTCAGGTTATTGAGGGAGATTTTCGAATTCGACGGCCATTTTGCCTAATCTCGTTGACAGAATTAATTTGACCAATGCACGAGGTGGACATTTTTAATACGGTACATAAAATATCTCAGAGAGTTCTCTTTTGACGCACTCAATTGGAAATCACTTAATTGTACAAGTTTATAGGTGCAACAACTTTGCATATAGATCTAGGGCTTCTGATTTGCGTGCAAAGTTGACTCAAGGGTCTGACGTGAAAAATTTACAATTTATAAATAATTTGCGCGTTTCTAAACTTAACTTACCTTCCACTGACTAATGCACTTTTACGCAATTATTATTGCTATACTAAATAATTCAAGCGTTAACCGTCCTCTGGGCCGACTCACGTGATCGGACCGCGCGGACATGCGCAATCCTTTTGTAACTTCAGCAGAAATAAGATAACTCTGAAGTGGGGAGGACGGACGGGCCATTACCGTCAGTGGAAGGTTAGCTGAGTTTAGAAACATGCAAATTATTTATAAATTTGTCAAGTTTCTTACACAATAAACTTAATTCCACTGACTAATGCACTAGAATACCACACAGAAGGTGGGCAGAGCTGGCTAACAACCCAAAATGAGACGGGGCCCAGAAGGAAAACGAACTCTTGACAATCAAACTCGAACGACAGGAGCAGAAAAACGAAAGTAAAAACAATGTATCGGACAAGCTAGTACTAACGTCAACATACTTCCCAATTAAAAACAGGATACAAACGAGTAATCCGCGTATCGTCTACTCGCCTGCGCTGCTATCAAGGAGCCAATAAAATGAATGTCGTCCCGCACCAGTGTCATGTCTCGTAGATAATACGAGGCGAAGGTCGTAGTAGAACGCCAATAGCATGCCTTGATACTATTCTTCACTGATCGATTAACCCAAACCGGTGACGATGGCGCCAGAGCACGAATCTCGTGCGCCGTAACTTTAGATAGTGCACCATCAGATTAACTAACCCGTTCGTAAGCCAAACGCACAGTTTTACAAAGCCAGGAAGCTATAGTGTTTTAAGATATTTTCTTTTTAATGTAGATGGCCAAAGCTCTTACTGGACACGTTAAACAATCTGCCTCCAAGCCCGGGGACAAAAACCCAGCCAAGGCTGGGATATTAAACTCGTGAGGAGATGAATCGTCCGAACTCTGATTCTTTGCTACAAATTCTGGGAGAGTGGTAAGCGAAACGGACGACCAATCCGGAGGGTGCCTAATCTTTCTCTCGTTCAGGGCATGAATCTCAGAAACCCGCGCTGCTGAAGCGAAGGTTAATAGAAACGCACATTTGTATGAAACCCACTTCAACTCCGCTATGTCCAACGGCTCAAACGGCAAGACGGACAAGAACCTGAGTGGTATGCACCACTCACAGAACGCCTACCACTTGGACTGATAGACCGCTGTCGTAGATTTCCTGGTGGATTCCACCATTCTTTTAGCAGCTTCTTGAGAAAAACCTGCCTTAAAGAGAGAATCTTGGAGCACCTGCAAAGGAAGCCTAACGTTTGAATTCTTCAGTATAGCAATGATAATTGCGGAAAAGTGCATTAGTCAATGGAAGTAAGTTTATTGTGTAAGAAACTAGAACATATACTACTCCACATTTAATTGTATATTGGATGTTTTGATCAATTGGTCAATTAAATATTAAATATTAGAGAAACAAACTGGACTGTAGGCCTATGAACAATTCAAGCTTCCTTAAAAATCTCGATTGTGCTTGGGGTGAACATAACTGCCTATAGGGCTTGTCAGTCATTCTGAATGATAAGTTTTAGGGTATTGTGAAAAATTTGGTCGGGATATATAAACAGCTTGAAGACTGACAAAGGCAGAATTATAACCTGTCGTTTGCTTTATAATGTCACAGTTTGGAGCATTTCGCTGGGTGTAGGGTCAAAGGATCCCTGGAGGCCTAGTACTAGAGAGTTTGGTACCTGCTCTGTCTGTCGGACTTCGTAAGTCTTCATATTCTGTTTACTCATAAGTTGTTGATCTTACACTTTCGACTAAATGTTGTAAAGACAAAGTTATGATTGAGAAAAACTTTACCGCTATTTTCACTTGTCCAAATTCTCTGGATACAAGTATGGGTTAATGATAAACTTTCTCTTCCTTTGAATGTTCGACAGAGCGTGATATCCCTACGTGGAACCGCTATCAGAATACTGAAAGTGTAGCCCGGCAATATCGCAGAGGACGGGAAAGGGCAATTGGGGCTGTTGATGATCGATTTTTTGGTCATTCCAGCCAGACGTAATCCGATGCAAACTGCATCACAGCTGCGAAATCCTCTGTATAATGCTTCGGAAGCCGGTCTTACTAGGCGAACGTAGCTTCTTTTAGACTTGCATGGCTCTCATGACGATACCTTGATATCTTGGTTCTCATGACATCTCATGTCCACTGTTGGACGCCATGATAATTTCGTTAGACGTAAGCTGCGCAAGCTTTGTAAGACATGCCCCAGGTGTATACATGTTTCTACACAAACTTTGCGTTTATGAGACAGGATAGTGGTCACATAGACCAGCTCTGTGGGAGCCTTTGACGCGACACATCATGCCCAAGAGCATTTGAAGTGGGTCACATAGATCTTGTCATATGGACCCAGGATGACTGGAGGCCAGTACGTACACGGACGACTCTCGTTCATGTTTGGACCAGACCAACCACAGAGCCAGGGCTTGGAGACGTGTTGGACAACAATTCCAGAGAGGGTAGGCCTTACCCCTGGTGCTAGGTGAGCTCGTGGTGACCTTATATGAGGATTGGCAGCGCCTTCCTAAACGAGAGACTCTTCGGCTCGTAGTGAACATAAGGTGTCTTTGTCAGAGCGTCATCAATGCACAGAGATTCTAAACCTGTTATTGAGTGTTCAATAAGTAAAACAACAGGATGATTTCATACCAAATGACCAAAAGGCCCTTTTCTGACAAATCTCCTTTCCTATACTTGAAATGTCTGACAAAGCATGGTGTAATCATTTATGATACAGATACCATTTGCTCCAGTTGAACGTTTAACGACAGCTGTGCAATACGAAATAATGAATATCAAAATCCCTATCAAATGCTGAGTAGAATTGTTATAAGTCAAACTGTAACTACAACAGATTGTTGTCAGTTGTGTTGTGCTCCAAATCTGTCGTTATAAAACGATTTGATCTCGTGCGCATCGCAGAACAAAAGCAGCGGAGAATCAAGCTTCTTAAGCTAGACATTGTGTGGAGCTTTTCTGACTTTGAAGTACAAAAGCGTTCCCTTCTTTTGTCGGCTGCTTTGAGAGTGTGTGTGCTTGTCACTGACAAAATGTTTGACCCATAATTAAGGAGCTGATTTTCAAAGTGGAATACAAAAACGTATGTAACACTTTTCATAAAACTAACAGTATAGATTGCAGAATTGGTTCCTCACTCGGATCCCTACACCCAAGTCCCAAATGTCTTAACCTTACCCTAATTTATGAAATTATAACCCTAAAGTTCTACTCGATCATGACGTCGACAGCGCGATTAAAATAACCAGTTTTTGGTCGACGAACTATTTCGCCAGCGATCGATCGCCAGCCGCGACCACTAATGAGTGTTCAAGCTTTTATCAAATGACAGTTAACATAGCACCAGTTTATATTTATACCACAGATGCAAATAAACAGACGACCAATTGTATTTATGTCAAATAATTGTAAAGAATAACCTTGTCCGAGAGTAAGAAATACTGGTCTTCTTGCAGCTCACAGAGCAAAGGTGTTTTCACCTTAGGCCTAATGATTACGTCACCATGCAGTGTGACAGGATTCGGCTGGCACGCCGATATCATATAGGTAGAATTAAGTAGGGGACTAAGCTGCGATGATTGTTCGATTGTGTTTAAGCACCACATTCAGCGGTATTACAGCTACGCTGTGGCGTGAACTTTTTACATTTAACTACTTAAGATTTTAAGATTGATCTCATCCAATGTCAATTCCAAGGCCGTACATAACAAAAAGAGATATAAATTGACCTGAATGAGACAGACATAAGTAATAAAAATGTTAAAAAAGCATTGAAACATGTGAAAATTTAAATATTGTAAATATGTTCACGTAGCACAAATTACACACTTTGGTTCCTGTTCACCTTTATGCAGGAGATGTTTTTTAGTGAGGTGACTGCGGTCTATACGACATTGTGTTAGAACTACTTGATCCGTTAGAGTCATTCATGGGAGTAAGAAGTTTGTGCTATGGTAGGGTGTATGTCGTGAAGTTTTTTACGGACTTCTTAGTCCCATACACCCTGTCTAAGTTTAGCAATGTATTTGGTTATATTGGGCTTAAGATCTTTATAGTATACTTTTGATTGAGAAATGGGCTTGTTGAGGGCTTTTTTTCTTCCCTGTCTACAACTGTGTTTCCAGGGATACCCTTCACGACATAGTAATATACAGCATCAGGGCCACACGCAGAGTCGTTGGCCCTATGAAGGGAAGATTTAAGATCCTCGAGGCTAAACGGTTGGTTATAAGTCTCGAGATTTTTGGAAGCAAAATTTGGCTTGCTCCCCTCCTTTGTTGCCCTTTTTCCCTGAAACCCAGGCGAGTAGTTTGAAGAGGCTGACTTTTCTATAAAATTGTCAGCAAGTATATTGGCGACATCGGAAGGGGAGGTTAGCTAGCCAGAGCCTTCCTTAAAGTGCTGTACTTAAGTTTTGTTGGTTTTTTTTCCTTAAAGTTTCTGAATCATGTTCCAAACCTTGCTCATAGGTGTCTTGGGTGTGATGTTGGACACAAAGTCACGCCAACACGCACGTCTCTTGGATTTGAGTAGGCGCTTAGCTTTGGCTATTGTAGTGCGCACTTAGCTAAAATAAGCTGGTTGAGGATGTGTATTAAAATTACTTTTTGCGGTTTTTAATGGCAATCTTCCAGTGATTATCATACCACGGTTTACTTTTGGACTTCGGGTTTGTCGAGGTCTTTGGGATGGTTCTGTAAGCAGCAGAGAGTATTATATTGCTAAATTCTTCTATAGGATCTTCTGCTGCTAAAAAGATATGTGGGTCGAGCTCGGCCTCACAGATCGTTTCAAATGAGAGCCAATCTGCCTTTTCCACCTTCCTCCAACGAGGAGACATGCTCAAGGATAACTGGAAAGTGATCAGTGCCACAGAGGTCATCATGCACTTTCCAGGAAAAACCCTGTAGAAAGGTTCCATCTTTGAAAGTCAGGTCAATTGCAGAGTAAGCCCCATAACTAGGGATGTGAATAGGTGACAGAGCCATCGGCGAATAGACAAGTCTTCCTTTAACATAAGATTTTCTATAACTTTGCCCTTGTTGTTGAGGGAATTGCTGCCCCAAAGAGGGTTGTGGACAAAATAAATGGTTTCGGCAGTTCTGTTAAACTGGTGAACTGGCGGAGAGAAACTGAAGAAGTTGTATAAATAGAATATAATGTAATGGTTTTAGCAAGTGAAAAACGAACGGCCACAGCCTGCAGCTCCGTGTTGAGAGCTACAGGACTGTGGATCAGGTTTGTGTTAATGAATAAGGAAGAGCCACCAGTAGCTATCTCCACGTCGTCAGGAAATGTACTGAAAAGGGCAAAGTTTTTTTTATAGTAATTTTATCTTTGTCACACGTTTTTAAGTGTTTCCTGATGCCATATAACTGATAACTTCGATTGTAATATTGTGTCCATTATGGATGGAGGCGGATGGGTGAGCTCGATGCGCTCTTTGAGCGTTGTTTTGTAGGGGTTCTGTTTTGTTTGTTTTTGGTATAGAGGGTATCTCCCCAGATAGTTGTTTCAGGTCGAGACGAGCCTCGAATGGCTCTCTAGACCTCTTTCCTGTGTTGAAGTGGATGGATGGCAAACATGTGTGTGAAGGGGAAATCTTCTGTGTGGAGAAACTATAACTGGAGTGTCCAGAATATTTTTTAATTTCAACGGGTTAACTGCTTCTATAAGAATGTAACCTGTACGCATTTCAGATACATTTTTAACTGAACCAACTGCTGCAACTATAGATTTATTAAGGACAAATGGCGATATTTTTGTTGTTGGTTTTTTTCTAATGTGCTTCTTATCACTAAGAATTTTGGACAATTTTCGTTTTTCACTTTCATTTTCAATTAGTATTTCTGACTTTCGTCTCTTGGTTCATTTGAGGGTGTTGGTTGAGAATCCATTGAGTAGGCAGAGAGTTTCACCATCCATGCCCCCCCATCCACCACAGAGCCCCAACAACGGCGATACCTCCCCTGCGATGGCCAGCAGGGGAAGGTATCAGAGATTCCATGGATGGTATATACTCGTATAGAAGGACTAACATTAATTTAAATACGTGTATTCTACATGATTGACACATGAGCCACCGCCTTCTGTAATGATCTAGTTAGTTAAGGTAAGATGAAATAAACCTTTTTTAATTGTGTGTTAATATGTAAACTTAATGATTACAGAACTTTGATATATTGATCGACCATTACAGGGCTAGACATGACCGGCTGATTGATCAGATCGGGCCAATCCGACCACCCGTCGGGCTAAATTGACGTGTTGGAGCCAAGTGGTTATTGAGGCACCCTCTGGCCAACCAAGTAGCCTCTCAGTCACCAGGATCCCATTCTCCTTCACATCACGGGATGCAACCCATGGCAAACAGGTCGCCCAGGTCGGTCGCCTCATACGACAAGCTATCAAGAGGAGCTGTGGGCCTGTTCTTCCACGGACCCACACGTGGGACACCGCAATGAGAATGCAGACTCCAACGAAACAAACACAGCGCCTCATTTCACAGTGTAGCACTACATTGGTGATTTATTTGAACAAAAAATAAACAAAATAAGAATATTTTCAGAGCAGACTTATTTTTATATTTTTATGTTTTTTCGCCACCCTGTTATGTGGAAACAAAGCAGGACACAAATGTTGACAATGGCTGTTACAAATAATGTTAATAAAGCATGCACTAAATATGACAGTTGATTTACACAGGGATTCATTAATAAGAGTTGTCAGGAAGTTGTAAGAGTTGTCTTCCTTGAATATTTAAAACGAATGTATTTTTTCTTGTCACTATCATTTAAATGCAAAAACATGTATTTGGTTTAAGTTAGGTTCATGATCTGTGTTAGATAGATCTGAGGGGGAAAAACATGTATCATACATACAACAAATAACGAATATACGGAATTCAACAATAACATCAATTTTGTTCTTTACCTATACTGAAATTAAAGCTTTTAATCAGTGTAGATCGATATGTATAATATGTACAACAACATAGTAATTGGGCATGCAGTACTATGGAATTCCATTGATAATATACATTACATCATGTGTATGCGCGAGGTCAACTGGTTTTAGGACATTTTTAATGTGAAACTTTACAAAGGATTGTAACCAGATGTGTAGTACTACTCAATTCAATGTTGATGAAATGCTATTTCTTATGCAAAGTAGTCAAGTATGGGCATTTGTATTCACTTGAATCTAAAAGAAATAAAATACAATCAATGATATAATTTAATATCATACTTTACCCCAAAAGCTATACATACGAAGTGATAGTTCTTAGTTTGAAACCTTCACCAGAAATTCCTACAAAAGTATCCTTTGCTCCGACACTTATTTGTTAGGCCACGTTTTGTTTATAATACACAAAATAACATTATAAACCACTTATACCACGTAGAACTATTTAAATACATTAATGTTATGTTTTTTTTATGTATGATTGTTTTATGTACATTTATACAATTTCACTGCGTTCTCTGGCCGTAAGGATAAGAACTTTAAAACAAAAGGGGCATTCCTTTAGCACTCTTACATAGGAAAAAAAATAAAGTCGTTTCAACAAAAGTATGAATCATAACACCCATAAAATCAGTCAAATGTTTGCACCAAAGGAGAACAAAAATGAATATCAAGAAAATGGTGGAAGACCACAACAAATATACATTCGAGATAAAACGCAAGTTATGGCTTATCCATCAACAAATTATGCACTGAAAAAAGTTATGAAACGTTTAACAAATTGAAACAGCATATGTCATTGTGTTAAGAACTGAGGAAAAAATCACTTCACCTTGAAGTATCAAACAAAAGAGCTTCATATTCGCCAGTTTGCTTCTCGCAGTGCAGTCATACACAGGCTAGAATGTAACAAATAATGTAATTCAACAATTTTTTTTACCAGTTTGTGCGAGTACGTCCCGCGTAAAGCCAAGGGTGTCCAACTTGACCATTTTTTATTGGAAATCTCTCCAATCTTGTTTAATAACAACTATGATGGAGTTATTTAAAACAACAATCTTAACACATCTTAAGCTAGATGCCTTAGTGGCAACATTTACAGCGTGTCCAAGTAATGCATTTGTTACAATCCCAAAGTAAGTTAAGATGAATTGATGACAATTCCAACTTATCTTATGCGAGATGAATTTAAGGCAAAAAACAGCATATCTTAATTGGGAAGATTTGTGGCAAAAGAATTCCAGCCGCAGTACATTTAAGGAACCAGCTCTAGTTATCTTTAATTTAATAAATTTCAACTTTCGTTAAATTTTATCCTAATATAGATATTTACTTACATAGAAATATTCGGATACGTATCAACATATAATTGTTCGAGAAGAAGCACTAGATGCCATGCTTATCCAAGTTCTCTCGCCGATAAATTTTTTTTTTTTTGTGTAGGCGTAATAATTTTGCTTGTGTGTAAGCTACCCAACCAATTTCTTTACTGCACTTTTTCTAACATGACCTGTACATTTTATATACGATGTGTATGCCTCCATTGTTTATAGGAAAGTAACTCATTCCAAATCCTTGGATTATGATAGAATGTTCCATGCACTTGCTGTCGTGTCTTTTATTACACTGTCAGAGGTACCAACGAGAAAAATGAAGTTCAATATCCCACTTCTGACACCAACATTTCACCAAGTTTGTCCTTTATATCAAGGTTTCTGAGCCAGCAGACGATAAAACTTCTAATTTGTTTGTAGCAATATATATCACACGTTCCGGATACAAACTGCTGCGATCCAAATCTTCAACACATTGAGGATAAAAAGCAGAAAATTCTCTGTCCGCTACCAGCTAAATTCAAACTCATTTCTGGTTACACTTACATTGCACTTTGTGATCGGTAAACGAACATTGTGTATAGAGAAACTGAGATCTGGACCGGTCTTGTAAAAGACAAGGGTGTAATAAAAGTTAAAATAACAATGTAAAGCATATAGAATGATGGGACACGTAGAGTAGAACGCACCCTCTGAAAGACAAAGGTATTTCATTGACTTAGATTGGGTTTAGGACGGAGGCAAAAAGGACCTTCAGCCTAAAGCAGACAAAATGCTGGGAATCAAATCAAGACACCCGTCGCAGCAACATTACAGCGTCAGCTTTCGTCGATATCAAATGTCATATTTTAGTCTTCGAAGGAGCATCCATTGTTATCCCAACGCTGTCAATGCAGGAGTTCGAGAACGGATACATAACCGGGAGCACAGCATTAGGATTGACATAGTTCACCAAGGGATCCATGGACATTCCAGAGTTGCCTTGGAAGGAGAAACCGGAATGCGCTGGGAATCTGCATACAGGTTCATCAAGATCCATACTCGGCATCATTACGTTGCCACCAAATGAAGAGGGGAAGAAGTTTCCATGCGATAGCGACAAATCGTTCGATCGGTTAAAGGGAGAGAATGGAAAACAAGACGGATTTCTGTGAGTTTTGAAGAAATCCATATCCCTTTGCACGGTGATATTGGAGTCTGAAAAAATAAGATTAAACTGTTGAAAAAGGATGGTATATATGCGTGAGGTTGTATATATGCGTGAGGATAGCGTGGATAGAGCAACACATTTAGGGAAGGATATTGTTTATGAAAACTATTTTTTTAAATAACAAATGCAATTAGTTCTATCTTCCGGGTCCAGTAAATCTTTTGGTGTACACACACATAGATTTTAGAAAAATAGGGCACCGCTGAAGGGGTGCAAGATACGCCCGCAGCAAGTTGTTGGTTTGGCACCACCAATAAGGCAGAAAGTTGTTGTTTTTTACCTCCAAAGAGGCAGGAACTTTTTATCTTTGCCACCTCCAATGGGGTAACAAATTTATACTTTCCCACCTCAAGTGGAGTGGGGAAGTAGTAAAGATGGAAGT
>JAVFBZ010045677.1:0-10444 GCA_032466195.1 Katharina tunicata
GATGTTTTACATTGATCTGACAATAAAATATAAAGATTATAAGTCCATTTTGTAAAATCTTCCCGGGAATTCTCGCTAACTGCACAGGTTATAGATTTTTCTGGATGGCCTCAACTATTGACCAATGAAAATGCGACAACGTGCATGTGTGGCTGGAATCCCCCCCCGCATCACTGACGAAGGGAAACACCTTAAATAAATGGGTCAACATCATTGTCTTTTTATCCAATCAAAATGCTAAGTTAGATTAAGATCGGAACACAACTGTGCTCTCCCTGTAAACATCGATGCCGTCGACAAACACAATCGTCAGGTACACTACCTTGATCTATAATACATACGACCACTTGCCTCATTAACAGTTTTTTTTTTTATTAAATACTATGGGTTTGTTCGGATAGATTGACTGACCACAGCGAGTTTTGCTTGGACAAATCTTCCAAATGTTCGGAAATTGTCCGATGTCCGACCGTTATTTCCCGCCCAGACTGCTGTCAGAGCTATTAAAGGGGCATCAGGAAGCTATTTGCTGTGGTGACCTGTTTTATGTCATAGTTTGTAGCCAGATGTTATTGGTGGTTTCCCTGTCCATCGAGCTGGTTGCTTAACCAAACACTCAATCTCAATCAAGCAATTAAAAAATACATTGTCATGACTTAATTAAGATGATATTAAATTTCTTTGTATCATTTTATGGCAAAAGCCAACAAAAACCAGCATTGAACTACAGTTTTATTAACATTTATAAGAATATTTTGTAAACCAGGCTTCAGTTAAATATATAGATTTTATAGATTCAAAAGTTTGAACTTTAAGTTTGAATTCAAGACAATACCGGCCAAATTGGCCCACTTTCCTTCTCGATAACAAAAAAGACGGAAAACAAATACCTATAGCATACTTTACACAAGGATAAGTCTAGAACGGCGTTAAACACCAGGCACCTAGATACTTTATTGAATTAAAGTATTATGAATTATTAAAGTTTGCTCTACTGGAATACAACTTTACACATGCTACAGTTCACTGTCAAAATACAAAAAAGGGAAACAACTCTTGCTTGCCTCACTCCTCTCAAATTCTTGAGATAATGAGAATAGGGTTGACACTTGATGAATGTTCTGTCAAAATGGCATGGTATTATCACGCTTAGACTCTGTGTGCTTTTATTAAATACAGAAATGAAATTCTTGAATGGTTTCATATATAAAGGAGGAGTGGCCAAGCAGTGAAGGCTGTATTCTACATTCTACATTTAATGTGTGTTTTTTTTTGCACAAGATGTTAAACTTGTTTTTCTAGCAAAGTGGTTGACATTTTTCATCTACGTAATTGTGAAGGAAGGGTCTGTTCTTATAACCTTCAAACATTTCAGTAGATTTAAAGTAGACAGCCAAAATGGGCACATACTCAGAGATAAAATTTCATTAGTAGGAAAGTTGATTTAATATTAATTTGTGGTAAGTAAATGTAATATATTAAGAAAATATATATTTTAAAACAATTTTTTTTTTACTCTTTATGATTGTTCTCCAATATCATCTTAACATTAACAGATTTAACCTTGTATATTGATTTTAATTATTAAATATCCTTAGAGCAGCGTCCTGTCTTTTGGGGTAAATCATTAATCTGCGTTTTCCCCTTCCCAATTATTGTACAGCACAGGTTCATATAATAAAATATATGGATGAAGGAAAGAGGTTAATTGATAAGTGCTTGGCTTTAACTTGGTTTATAATCAATTTGTGCTTTCCAAGTTCGAGGCTTTTTCAATATTCCTTTAATATTTAATTCATCTGGGAGTATTTCTTTATTAAGTTCCCAAATAATAAAAAAAACAATTCTCTAATTTCGTTAAGTAAACTCTTTGTGCCAGAAAAAACATAATTAAATTATTAAATAATATTAATAAATTAATTAAATTATTAAATAATATTTAATATTTATAATAACAGTTTGCCAGAGGAAATATCACGACAGTTCAGAAGGGAAGAATTTCAGCAGAAATTTTGGAATGATCAATGTGTTAAAGTCATTGTTTGCATCAAGGTGGTTAACCTAGTTTAGCATTTATCCACTATACTGTGACGTTCCCTGCAGCAGCTAAATCATATTGTAAAGACAATGGTTTAGATGTCATAACAGTAATATCTGATGAATTAATATGGCAATTAATAACCACGTTTTATTATGATTCCGTGCAGGTGAATGCTGTGGCTTTCTCTGAAGATGGCAGCTATTTCGTCACCGTTGGCAACAGACATGTTAAATTTTGGTACCTGGAAAACCACAAATCAAAGGTAAATCAAAGTCAATTGTTTTAATCTGGGGATTACATATATATATAAATATCTGCGTTGGATCAATACATTTCAAACGTTGTACCCTTTAGGGTTCAACTGGGAACCAGGTAAAGGCTCAAAGATTGAATTTATTCCTTTTGTATTCCAATATGACCAGCCCAGCATCGAGTTTGCGAGTCTGCTTATACAGGAATATCAAAACCTTGCACCTAAAATGCTTAAACCTCTCTCACAAACACCTTTTATAACGTACAACAGGAACAAAACTCTTAAGGACCTACTGGCGCAGACAAAACTCCCTTCTGTATCCGATAACTCATAACTGTTGTTATCCTTTACAGACTTATAGGTTAATCTCTTGGTCTACATGTACATGATATTCTCTTTAGATTATATCAACAAATAGAGATATCTGTGTGTGCTATATGTTCACAACAAATTCCCCACCATCCAACTCTTATTACTTTTTCTCGAGACTTCTGTAGGTTACCCATAACAACTCCAGATCAAGGTCTATCCAGAAACTAGTTAATTAGAGTTTATCTAGAACATGTTAATTATTTATCTATTTTAATTAGTCGGTATATCCCTGTGCCAGTGTTATTACTCTTTACAAAAATATATATCTGCGTTGTTTAGGTATTTGATTTTCCTTTATAATAATGCTATATTTGAGATATGTATGCTGCCGAGTAAGTAGACAGAATGGCCAGAAAGTCTGTTAAACACTCTCTTAACAAGTCAGAGAGCTTCTTCAACTATTACTTGGTTCAAGAATGTTCATAGAATGTGCGCAGTCACGAGTTTCCCAAGCGGGGTCACCGTCTAGTATCTGTTCGGATGATTCAGGAGCAGATCATTTAACAGTTCCTCTGAAGAATCCATATTTATGTAAATGAAACCCCAACATCAAGCTTAGCAACACAATTTAATGAGATTTAACTAAGTTTTAGACGAGACAGGTTGCATGCAGTTTGTATTGCACGCCTTTTGTTATATGCGACAAGTCACATACCACAGATGTTGTTACTACTAATCACAATGTAAGAAATTTATAGTGGCGAATCTCTGATATCAAATTGATTCAAATCTGACCACTACCGTACCTTCAACCTCAATACTGCCTTTTAATTTTTCAAGTTTTGGCTTATACATGTAAGTAGTTAGGGTGGGTGGTTGGGAGCGACAGCCTAAAACGCCCTGGTCATCTATAAGCTAAGGGGCATCGGTAAGCTGATTTGTTGTTGTGTGGATGTACTATTTAGTTGCGTCTTCTCTGTTGCCAGCGTCGTCTCTGTTTCATTCATCCATTGTGCTGGCTTTAAGTGGTTTGGGTGAAATAACCTTAAACATAGCGTGAAATACCCAATCAAGAAACTGCAAAAAGAAATAGATAGGCCCTTGTATAAAGAAAGGATAAGGTAACAGTGAATAAATTTTTACTTTCAAAATATATATATATATATATTCATTTCAACAGGTGAATGAGACAGTACCTCTCTTAGGAAGGTCAGGAATTCTTGGAGATCAAAAAGATAATTTTTTCTGTGATGTTGCCTGCGGGCAGGGTTCGACGGCTGGCAGTACGTTTTGTATTACCCAATCAGGACTTCTGTGTGAATTTAACAGTAAACGCCTCCTTGACAAGTGGGTTGAGCTTCGGGTAAGATGTTTTTTTACTTAATAAAAGCTACTGAGATCCCTGATTAATTTTTAGGCATTTATGGCTATGCATTGTCGTCCTATAATTCATGCTAAGTGCATAAGTCAATACAATTTTTTTCTGTAAAGAACAAAGAGTTGTAAGTGATGTAACTGTATCCTGAAAAATCTATAAGAAATATTATTATATACTCTTTTTAATCAGGATTTTTGTATAAAAAATGGTTTAAATTTGAACTTTTGAATGGACAGTCGGATAGTATTTTAAAAAAACATGTACTTTAATGGTAAAATAGACAAAAATTGCTCTAAACTGTTTTGTTTTAGAGCCATTTTTAAACTAAGACAATGAACATTACTCAAGGCTCTATAGATGACAACTTTTAGTTTATTTCTGTGCTTTGTTTGCTTGAAAACAATCTTAGAAGAAGTTAAATGAAAATTCTTTGAGAATCGACATGTAGTTTGAACCATCCCTGAAAATTAAACCAAAATTTGACAGCCTCAAGTGAGAATTAGTACTTCCAGACAACTAATACTAATTGGATATTTCATTAAACTAACAGATCTATACAGGGAATTGTTTTATAAGGTAAAGAGACAAAAACTGCTCTAATCTGCACTAGTTTTGTAATGCATATATTACATCAAATTGTTTGTTTACTTTCAGACGACTAGTGCTAATTGTATATCAGTAGAGGAAGACCATTTGTTTATTGGATGTTCAGGAGGTGTGGTCAGGGTGTTCAGCTGTCAGTCCCTCCGCTTTCTCACCACTCTGCCCAAACCTCATGCCCTTGGGGTAGACATTGCCTCAGCTACATCACCAAGGTAAGATAATTTATCTTAATTTTTTATTTGTCTTCATTTCCGTTTATTTTCATGTATATAATATTCTTTTCAAAACTTTGACACTAAACTCTTGGAAAAAGTAAATTTTAAGAATATAATTTGTATGCATCGTTTGCGAATGCAGCTTTTGTGTGTGGTGTGACTGGTTTCTAGGGTGTTGTAGAGATTTTATCTGCGGGTTTTGGGTGGCAGGCTGCTTTGCCCTGATGCTCTCTGAACTGAGAGGCATCATGAAGCCTGCTTGTTTTGGTGTCCTGAGAGCCCTGTGTTTTTTCTGGCACAAAGAGTTTACTAAACGAAATTAGAGAATTGTTTTTTTTATTATTTGGGAACTTAATAAAAAATACTCCCAGATGAAATTAAAACTCATATCTTTCAAAAATAATAATGAACTTTTGTAATGCAGAATGTCATATTTAAAAAAAAAAAAATTATTAAAGAGAAACAGTGAATTAATTAGTCTGCATTGTGAAGGAACATAATGTTTGAAACAGGAAATTTGGAAAAAAATGTCCCTACAACTGGAACTAATACCTAATACATTTATTTAAATTATCTAACTGTGTTATGACCGTTTGATAAACTCTAGACAAGAAAGGGGTTAAGTAGAGAAATGTTAACAATGAAACGAGAACATAAAACTTGCCTAACTGGACTTTTTGTTGCAAAAACAAAGGTTTCTATTAGAGTAATGATAAATGTCAGGCTGAACGAATTTAGTTTTAGACTTTCCTGAATTATTAAATTTATTATATAAATGAAGTAGGAGCATTGTTCAGTCAACATTAAGAGACTAATTATTAATGAAAAGATAAGATTATATGAGCAGATAAAGTCACTAATAGTTTATAAGAGTTTATAAGCGACAGACTTTCATTGGAATAGGAGCGTCAGTGTAGGGCCTAATTTTAAATCTTTAAAAGCTTGAATTTCTAGAAAGAGTTGTTGAAACTGTTGTTATAAGGTAAGTATAAGGGTTGTAATTTACTTTTTGCAAAAATATTTTCAAACACTTACTATGAAAACGGGGTGCAAATTTAAAAAAATGAACAAACTGCTTGATGGAATTTTATTTTACTGACAATGTTTTATTCCTTTTTCAGTCACATGGTGGTTCGGAATGAAAACTCTAAATATCCAGACACAATAGCATTAGTATCAGATACCTCACATAAAAAGGTAAGTTCATGACTTTTGTTCAATATTGAGCAGCGCTCCTGTACACCTTTGATTTTACTTTGATATACCTCTCAGGTGTGACATGGTTTGTTAAATGTAAACAAGTCCCTGCATGGTGGTTCCTGAAATAGGCCATGTAAGTCCCATTCACTTCTACTAAGTCCTGTGTACATCCTTGAAACTCTGGCAGTAGAATAGCGGCCTTTTATAATTTGTTGGGGTGTGTGAATGTTTAAGGCGTGTGTGTATTACCCAAAACTGGAATGAATCTAGAGAAACCTTTCATCACATGATGTGGCTTCAAAACCCTATTGCAGTGTGTGTTTTTTCCATGGCAGCGTTGACCAACCTTATCTGCTATAAATACAGTGTGATGGTGAGAATTATGTTGTTTACATCAAGTGATCTAACACAGTTGATCTTATGGACCACGAAAGCAAATTCTGTTACATTAAATTCTGTTTATTTGTGTTGTTTATTTGCAGATAACCTGTGTATATAACGACCATAGTCTTTATATATGGGACGTGAGAGACCTGAAGAAAGTAGGAAAAGCCTGGTCCTTTCTCTTTCACAGCTCCTGTATATGGGGAGTGGATGTAAGAACTTCTTCTTTCTTTTCTTTTCTTTTCTTTTCACTAAAGCGAGTTGAGTTTATTTTAAATATTCACAAGATATTCCATCCCCCCTGTGGACCTTAGGTATATAAGGGAAGTTTTACGGTGGTTGCAGAGTTTGTTGGGTGGTTTTACGAGGTTTCGGCCATACACCAGCAACGCAAATTATTAAGATAAGTAAGTCGTCATATAGGTGAAATACTCTTGAGTACAAGGTTAAACACCAATCAAACAAACAAACAAACAAACAAACAAACAAACAAACAAACACACACACACACACACACACAAGATAGTCCATGCCCTGGTGCTCTTCATGTAGGAGCTGAGTAAAATTATGAAGTATATTTGTTGCAATGTCTTGATTTTAATCCTGGGTTAACTTGTTTATTGTCAGTGCTTATGTTGGTGGTTTCCTTCACCCATTAGCCAGGATACATGAAACCAAAATTACATCTAAAAAAACACCCTCAACTTATGAAAGAAACAATGGTGCATTTTGGAATATATATTTTTTTCTGAAATCATTTTCTTGTCTAGCATGAAAGTTAGGGATAGACTACATGTATCATGTTCATGAAAGGCGATTTCTTTTTATCGTCCTTAAAATGAGAAACTATCTATTAAATGTTATAGCACTTCAATCTTGTTTTGAAAAGAATATTTTTCGCAGTATTTATTTTTGTTTTATGAAAATATTACAGTGCAGAATTATTAACTCGTATTAGATCACAGACAATCTTCAGATCACTATTAGTTCATTTAATCCGAATAGACCACTTGGCTAACAAATCTTCCTCATGAAGCTTCATTCAAGGCTCAGTGGGAAAAGTACAATTTAGATATCTTTGTAATTAGTTTAATTTGCACCCATCAGTGTACCTACTTCATTTATTGACTTCGTGTGTCCTCGTTCTCTTGATGCTAAGGGCATTAGGACCGTGATCTGCTGTGGTGTAACCGTTTGACATTCTTTCTCTTCCTGATGCGTCTCTGCTTTAAATTGCTATTGAGGTTGACTGTTATTTCCTTCATGCATTACCTCTTGAGTATGATCATGTTAAATAAATATATTTTTCATCTATTGATAAAGAAGGCTGTCATACAAGTGTCATGCTGTAAAACTCAAATCAACCATCTTAATTAACTTAGTTTTATGAATATTTTTCCAGACGTATCCACGTTTGACAGAAGGTCAAACCCCTATCATTCCACCAGGATCTTTTCTGACCTGTTCTAGTGACGATACCATCAGAGTATGGAACCTAGACCCTCATATGAAGGAAAACAGCAACTATAAACGCAATATATACAGCCAGGTAAGAAGTTTATGTGAATGTGATTGGCCTCCAAAGCAAACACAATACCTTTTATAGTGTTGGCTAAATCATCTGGATTTCTGCCAGGCTAGTGTAATCAGTTGGTTTGAAGTTTTCAGTTCAACTATGTTGGAACCTCCCTAGGTCGAATCCACATGTGTCACAACTGTAATCTACATGTCAGATGTTGATCAATGTAATGTACAAGCTGCTTAAATATACCGAGCAAAACTAGCAACCAAGTCAATAAATTAAACCAAACCTCCACCACAAATTACAACACAAAGATGCCAAATAACAGTTCAATTGTTTGATATATTACAGGAAGTGTTGAAGATTTTGTATGTCGATCCAACTTTTTCAAATCTGTGTGATGTCAATTACAATCCAGGTACTTAACATCTTTATATTTTTTATAAGAATTTCTTGTATTGTATCTTATGTTTTAAATCTGTTTTGAACACATGCCTGTCATTTTAATGACTAGAAATTTGGATTTTTATGAAACCAACTTTGTAACGGACTTCATTATTGAAAACACTATATATATTTACTTTCGGAAGGATTTTACTACTCAAATTTTTCATGCTAACAACATCAGATATCCCATATCCTTGTGTAAGTGTGAAATTAAAAACTAATAAAATAAGTAAATAATACACTTTTTCCTGGAGTGGAAGAATTTATCTTAAATATCTTCCATGTTTTCATGTCAGCTGGCACTAAGGACAAGACTGACACGAATTATGATGGTAAGAATGGAGTCCGGGCTGTGAAGGTTAGCCCTGATGGTCAGCATTTAGCTTCAGGAGACCGACTAGGCAATGTCAGGTAATATTCATTTTATCACCAAATTCCTCCATCAGTGTTAGTTGAATTGTGAGGACATTCACCCCTTTGTTGTGTGGATCTAAGTCAAACGCATCTTTATACAATGTAATAATAGGAAGGCTTTGGTCACAAATTATGCAAAAGTTAAAAATAAAATCTTATGAGAAGGAGTGTTGTGGAATCACAGTCAAATAGCCCTTTAAACAGTGAATGGAGTCCTAATATATAAATATTAAAACATGTAACTTATTGTTTTAGAGTACACGATCTTCATTACATGGAGGAATTAACAACAATAGAGGCCCATGATGGAGAAGTTCTGTCTTTGGAATTCTCTAACTTTGCCTCAGGTAAACACTATTTATCTTGTTTAAGTGGCATTTAGAAGCTGGGTACATAACAAAAAAATGATAACTAAGATGGATTTTCAACTTCTGGGTATATTGGCAAGCGACGTTTCGGCCTAGATGCTAACACCGTTTTTAAGCAATGATTACAAATCTCAACAGAATATACTTTATTGTAAAAGAATGACATTATTAATTTGGTTAGAAACTGACTTTATGGCTACGTTAGAATGACACCATGTAACATTTTGTTAAACACTATTTAGTTAGGGGAAGGATGGGCGAATGGTCTCTGTGGCTGTTGGTTTTTTTTTTCCTTTTTTTTGCCTGACTGACGATTGTTCAAATCTCACGTGGGTCTCGGACTGCAAATTTGTTTTGAACTATAATCTGAACTACATTTATGTATTAAAGTGAGTGTTATCCCACAAAATACTGTAATTTATTCTCGTGCTATTTTCTTTTTAATTGTGTTTTAATCAGTTTAAAAAAAATGTATTAAATAAAATGTTACATGCAACTGGGACAAAAGTCATTATACTTTGCGGGACTGGCAGCAAAATGAAGCCTATAGCATGGTGCATTCTGTTGTCAACAGTTCCGAGAAAGTTCCTTGTTAGACGTTTCAGTAATTTTCCTTCATAGGTTATAATATTTGTCCAGGTGTTTGAAAATGAAACCTGCCAGTTTAGTTTGTATGAACGCCATCGGTATGGGTTGAATATGATGATGAAAACGTTCTAAATTCCAGAAACACTGTATACAGTAAACCGTTTATTTAATTGGTCGCAGTCTTTTGGATTGATAAAATCGTGTTGTGATGGGCAAAGTTTAAGGAAATTTTGTTGAAGAGAAAAAAATATTTGTTTTGGAAAGCAGTTCTTATCTTCTGTATACATTTGTGTCTGTTTCAGGTCCTAGACTGTTGTCTTCTACAAGTCGGGACCGGTTGGTACATGTGTTTGACGTGGAACAGAACTACGGGTTAATCCAGACGTTAGATGATCATTCATCAGCTATCAGTGCAATTAAGTTCACCGAGACAGACCATACGTTAAAGATGCTGAGCTGTGGAGCTGATAAATCTCTATTGTTCAGAAACGCTGTTCTTGTAAGTTTGTTTTATAGCTTGCACATTTTCAACGAGAGCTTGCTGTGCCCTGCTGCTCCCAAGATCTAAGGGGCAGCAGAAAGCAGAGATTTTGTTATTTTAACATATTTTATGACCTGTATTGTCTTTGATTGTGGTCAGTATCAAGGCTGATCCTGTCCTTGACCTGTGATGTCTTTGTCTGTTTCCATTGTCATTAAGGGTTTGTCCCTTCACCAAT